>JAECUM010072824.1:0-15773 GCA_016617855.1 Megalonaias nervosa | reverse complement strand
TTACCTATCTAATTTGGTATGAATTCCTTTATGCTAGTATTATCTCTGATCTGGGAGCTTATTATTTCTATTGCTATTACGTATAATAGCACAGACACAGAGAACCCTGTCGTAGCGTCCGCCTCTGATGCGGGAGAGTTGCGGATTGAAACCCCGGCCAAGTCATACCAAAGACTTATCAAAATGGTACTAACAGCTGCTTCGCTAGGCGCTCAGCATTAAGAGATTAGTGTTAGAACTGGTCGGTCTGGTATCACGATAATGTGACTGGGTGGGACATCATGCTACATGTCCGTGGCATGATACCCCATTGCTAGACTTCACTATAAACTGCCACACTGCAGACATCGTAGTGATATGACCGAAGAATTGTTAAAGCTACGTTAAAAATCCATATCACACACACACACACACACACACACACACACACACAACCCTGTCGTACTGATCTTTCCACACTGAAAGTGTCTGGTCATCGCACCATTGACCTATAGTTTTCATTTTCGGAAATTTTCTTCGAAACCAAATTTTTCCAGTCCATATAAATGTAATTGTGTTTTAATTGGTCAAAAGCCTTTTCTTGGTCAAATTGTATCATCGCTGCTTTGTAGCCTTGCATGTTTAAATAGTCTATGGTAGTTTTAATTGTTAAAATGTTATTAAGTATTTCCCGCCCTTAACCACAACTTTGGTTACTATTTATAATTTGCTTCATCCCCTTTTCGTTAAAAACCTACTTAGTATTTTATAATTCACATTTAGTAAAGACATTGGTCTCCACGTTTTAGTTCATCTTGTTTTTTTCCCCTTAATTTAACATTGTTATGATTCCCTCCCTCATTGATGTCGTTATTTCCCCCTTGCAGAAAAATGTTATTATATAGAATTCGAGTATAGGTATAATTTCAGTTTTGAAAGTTATATAAAATTCCCCCGTTAGCCCATTTGAAACGTCGATTTGCCCTTGGACAATGATAGGATCGTAAATCTATCTCTCCTCTTTGTATAAACCCCTCGCATCCATCTTTCATCTCCTCTGTTGTTTTGTTTTGTTTTGTTTTTACCATTTTCAGATCTCTTAAATATGTCAAAATATTTTCCTCCTGTATTTTTGCAATGTACAGAGTGATTGATAATATGCCTTAATTGTTTCTAGCAACTATGTTTTTCCGTTAATTATTTTCTCCCCGTCCCTTATTTTTTCTATGTTCTTTTTCTTTCCCCTTCGTATTTCTTCACTCTTATTTAGTCCCCCTGCTTTATTGTAAATATCCCAGTATTTCCCAGCTCTTCACCTTCTACCTTGTATTCCTTCCCTTTCGATATTTCCTAACTCTATAATCGCCCTACGCTGATCTCACTTTCCGTAGTACTTGTGCCTATTAGCTTTTTAAGTTCATTTTTTTTTTCTTGTCCAATTTCTTTTTCCTGATCTTACAATACTGTTTCGTTATCTTTTGAATTTTCCTTTTAAAGTTGCCCCAATCTCTTCTTATATTTACTAGTTCTTTTTGCACAAATTTCTTGAGTTCAGCTTTTATCATTTGATATATTTGGTATCCTTTAAAATATTGTTATTTATTTTCCATGGTCCCGGGCCCCATTTTTCCGTTTCATCTATTTCTAATGCCAGCTCTATCGTGTTGTGGCCCGATGTTTCGATTTCTCCGTAAAACACTGCCTGGACGTGCGTCATTCGGATACATAAAATTTATCAAGCCTACTCGCTTATTCATCCCCGTATTCTTATGTGTATTGATTTCTTTAAACGTTCAGCTTCCTGTAGCTGTCGATCAATATCTTCCCCTCTATACGTTTCGGAAAGCATTGCTTGAAAAATGTATCTTTTACAGTGAGGCCCAATTTCCTAGCAATCTCCCCCCTCTACCGAGTTAAAATCGCCTTCCAAGATGAATTTTTCCAAACCTGAAGTTTTTGTTTATACTCTGTTAGTTCTCTATGAATTGTACTTAGGATTACATTGTGATGGTATGTATAAGTAGAGAGCTATAAGCGGTTTCTGGCCCAAAACCCTATTTTGTTTTGGACGACAACATGATTCTTCTCTCCCCCCCCCCTCCGTTGCCCCCTCAAGTTAGTCTAAACAAATATGAAAACAGCTTTGTTGAGGCAACAGCGTCTATTTCATAATCGTTTACTCGTCGAGGACGTGCAATTGAATCGTCGCCGTCGTCCAGAAATGCCTCTTTTAGTCCACTACTTCTATATTTCACACGAATCTTACTATGAAATTGCTAACAATTTTTATGTCTGATATTTCACACAAAATTTCTAGAGATTTCTCGAGATATTTTTAACGCTTCAGTTTTTGTAATAATATAACTCTCATCGTCGTGATAGAACAAATACAAATTAATTTTACTGCTGATAAAAGAATCCGGTTCTAACATTTTGATAAAGTTTCCACGAGAAACTATTGTCTTATTAGCGTAACATTATTTTAGCTCATCATCTACTGTAATTTTTATGTATTTGTTCGCGATATTGGATTATAAAGATTATCAATAGTTTTAACGAGCTCTTTTGTAATCTAAGTAAGTTTATCAAATTATTCCGAAAAATCATTGCAAGCCAGAGACAACGTTATCTTGTTTCGAGTTTTCAAGTACGTGTGGTAGTTTTCATTGTTTATTATAATCGTTATATGCTTACCCTGAAAGAGAATTCTCTTCATCTTTATCGTGGTATCTTTCACCGTAATATCTTCTATATTATATATTTACCAAATATTGTTTTTCATATTTCACAAACCTGCTAGGTATCAAATCGAAGGGAAAATCGTCTTTGACTAGTAGTTCTTGTATAAGATCTGACATGATGAATCTCTCACCTCGCAGATAAGCTCGAAGTTGATTCAATGTTTATTTATAAGTCGCTGTTGCTATCTTACAAGAGGCTTTTTTGTTCTCATATTTTGGTTCGATTTTCGTGTTGATTCCTGATAACACAATACCTGCTCCTGACACTATCAGTAATAATGGATTTGCTGTTCCTACTGCTGGTGCTATTTCTGCTGTTGCTAACACAATTGGATCATAGTTTAGAATGCTTATGATTCTGCTGTAATATTTTCTGGCTTGACTGATACAATTGTTACGACCATGTAGTTTAATTACATGTGTGTTAAAATTTGAATTCTTTCTATTTCATTTTTATTTCATTATTATAATTTTTATTGTGATGATGATTATGTTCGCTGGGTCTGACATTTTGATAGAAACATCGTGTTTATTTAGAACGTAAATGTGACTCGCGTGAGCACGATTTTTGCATGTCATACTTTGTCGATTCAAGTAAACAGTCGGCAAAAGCTACGTAAATGATTGGTTGTGACCACGGTCATTTCTAATAATACTTGTTGACATTCTGTACTACGATGGCGAGATTTCGAAATCGCCGTGGGTTCTTCGTGCGTGTACATGAAATGACGTTTTAGTTCGCCTTAAATACTCAGGTACCTGCAAAATAGTCAGAGAGTCACATTTTAACACCTTGTAGAGTTTCTAATACCTTGAGAAAAAGGTATTCTTTTGTGCTGGAAAAGTGTTTATTTATCTTACACCTGTAGAACTCGAGAGATGTGTATTGCTACAGAAGATAGCTATACTTCATCTACTTTTTAAATAATAATTATTTTTTCTGGAGAACTATACACAACTGGCTTTGGACAAAGACATTTGGTAAAATTGATTCTAAATTGGAACAGAACAGTACATATTGTGATTCACAGTGAAAATTCAGGACACTTGTGTAAAACCTTCGTCTGACGTCATCATCCGCCATCTTGGAACGGAATTGAGATTCAGACTACTTCAATTAGAACAGTATATTTACAGGACTTATGTGTTTTTTCACAATTCTATGACATATTTTTGGATTTTCTTCGCAAATCGTAAGTCCTATTTCATATTTTCACCTTTTCATTGTGTTTTCTAGGGAAATAAATAATTTTTGTTAAAACTTACAAAGCTTGTTGTCTTCGCTCTTTTCTTTATCTTACTTTAAACAAGCCGATACGTAACACAATAAAATTTTTTTATGATATCACCTGTAATATTTGATCAGCTAGTTACTATCGTTGTCAAAGAGACCGGATGATATGTGAATGAAATCGATTACTTTTTTTGTCATTATTGACCGTTTTCAATAATTATTTCACGTGACGTAGTAAGAATATTTTCGGCAGAAGCCTTATCGATCAGAGCACTAACTTTTGTATTGACAGGATCGGCAAGAAACTCTCTATACTTCAGATGAGATATCATGACATCTGACATCTGTTAAATCTGAAGATGAAAATGGATGGTCAAAATGTGTTGGTATTTCAGTAATATCATTGACTCTATCACGATAAATATCTTCTGTTTCGTCGATATGACTAACAGCATAAGATAACTGTCCCAGGCTAAAATTTTTAAGTACTAGATGCTGCCTGAGAACTGAATATGCTGTCAAAAAACTTAAAAGACCGCGAATATCTGCTTGCTCTATACCTATGGCGGGTAGGTTTAGGTATCCAGCTAACAGCTCTTTGATATTTCTCTATTTGTTTTCTGTCAGTAACTTTCCAGCTTCGTGTTTATAGTTTTTTAATGCAATATTTTTAGAACTATTATGCATTTCATAATCTTCATCGATTCCAAGTTTTACAGTTATAATATCATGAAGCTCTTGTTAAAATATGTCCCGTTCGACATCATCATATAACTCAATCCTATTCTCAGTTTCTGATACTGCGTTTAGTGTAGCATTAATGTTATATACGTTATACATTTTCTTCATCGCCGGTGAGAGAGTCTATCAGAACTAGATATGCTGCTGTCAGCAGGTTAGTGTCTTCGCTATTATCTAATATTTCTAACAGCGTCTTTTTTATAATAATAGCCCATACAGAGTGCACGAAGTACTAAACGTTTAGCAAATGTGTCCTTGAGCTTACGATTTTTAAGGAACATCTGTTTCCTTGTTTCAGCTAGTTCGTCAAGCTCCTCCTGAATCTTCTTTAGTCGCTCTTGTTTCGGTTTCTTACCACCATGAAATTTTGTTATTTGTATGGTTGGATTTATCAATCGTCAAAATATTTTCTTTATTTAGTTCAAAGAAGTGTGTTTATCCAATAGTTTTCAACTTTTAACCGCCGTTACTCGCAGTTACTTACAGGACAGTATTTGCTAATTATATCAAAGTCTCTGATCGCGTATCTTAGTTGAGGGCCTCTCATTCCTGAAACTCTGGCAGAGATATCTCTGTTCTCATTTAAACCGGGTGACTGTAAAGTTAATTTTTCATTCGAGCAATTATATTTTTTGCTCTTGTCTCCTCAACACGTTCTGGGTCTAGCTGATCAACATCAGCTATTTCGATCTCCGTTTTCGGGTTTAGTATAAAATTATAAAACTCTTTTGTGGCCCTGATCGATGGAGGATCAACAGACTATATAGATTACAATTACATTAAACAGCCAAGTGTATATATCTGAAACATCGACAAACCTAGCCAAGGACCTAATGCTCTTAAACCATAAATCCGGAAATACGAGTACTTGTTTGTGGTTTCTTTAGGATCAAGCGTATATTGCCGGGAAGCAGAAGTAACATTATCCTGAGAAGTAGTAAAATGATCACTCAATCCCCTATACAGTTCATCCCATGCTCTATTATTATTAGATCCTTCTAATTGCCAGCTATAAATTCTTCCGATAGTAGCATTTATTTGACCTCGTAATTGTACTTTCCATATTGCTATGGCCGCTGGACACTGTATTTTGATCCAAAAGTCATTTTATTCTCCGTTTGTGATCCACTCTAACCCGCCAGATATAGGGGTATTAAAAGCAAACGCATAAAAATCATAACGATTATTAACAGGATCAACAAGATGTGCAATGTGATCGACACTATTTTTATCTCGTTTTCCACTCGAACCACCAACGGCTGCAACAAACTATCAACGTACTGCTTATTGACAATATCGGATGTAGAAACGGATACATAACGTAAAAGCTATCTTATTAGCAACCATATCGATCGCACCTGTAATTGTAGCACCAGTTTGCTTAACGTAAAGTGCATCAGCAGCTCTACCTGATATATCAATATCATTATTTGTTGCAGTAACTGATCTCAGGTCAACATAAGATCTATTTGTCATATCATATCCAGCATTTACGTTATATGACGTTGTTATGTTGTTCAGTCCCATATCTAACGCGCCAGTCATAGTATCACAAGATTTTATTGCAATGTTATCCTTGGCAAACTTTACATTTGTTACAGAATCGTTATTGGTCAAAGTTGTGTTATCAATTTGAGTATTAAATATTAATGTCCCACCCATATCTATATTTCCAGACATCGTCCCACCATAAACTGACAACTTATTATCGACCATGCTAAGTTTTGCGTAACATCCCGCTTGTGAGTTATTTATATAAGCAAGGGGGTATTCGGTCTCAAGATTTACAATTTGTTTTTTAACTCATGTCGATATTTCCGGTCATCTTTCCAACCGACAACGATAACTTACTATTGCTGACCGCACTAAGCTGTGTAAAACTTACCGCTCGTGAGTTATCTACATCGATAGGTGGATATGTTGTCTCAAGGTCTAGCACTCGCTGACCTGACATACTTAAGTTACCGGTCATCTTTCCATCGGCAAATGAAAGTTTTTTCTGATGCAGCTGTGGTTAGTCAATGATAACTAACCGCTTGTGTGTTATTTAGGTTGACAGGAGGATATGTTGTTTCTAGATCTAACTCTCGTTGTCCTGACATGATAATGTTGCCGGTCATTATGTCCCCGGATTGCGTGAGATAATTTGCTAGATCAACATCTGTTGTTGTTGCAGATGTTTAAAGAGATGAACCGCTTACTAAAGTACCAAGTATGTATAGTAGCTCATGTTATTGTAATTGCCGCCGACAAAATTTTGTGCACATGTTATATGATGAGCATAATAAACTTTGACACAGAACGAGCAAGCCTATCACTGAATCTGTACTTGGCAAACAAATCTGTATTGATAAAGTACCAACTAAGGATGTAGAAATAATAAAAGCAAACGGATTGCGAGGACTACTTAAAGAAGGACAAAAGAAAATTGCAAAGGAGAGAACAACGAGAAAAACAAAAGATCCTTGAGGAAGTAATGAAGAAAAAACCCGGAAAATTATAAAAACACCATCAATAGAAAAATTCATTATTTAGAATATTTTGCCTTTGAACACTACAATAGGGATGTTAATTTTAAAAATGCACAAAAAATTAGATCATGGACTAAATATGAAGATTATTTTTTTTATAAATATTTGAATGATATAATACAAAAAGCAGATGAGGCTAGAAATGGTTTAGATTGTGCTACGAAAATTGATGATGCTGAAAATTTTTTCCATGTGTTCTTGCAATTGTCGATTGAGAATTTCTAACACGAATGTGGCTTGATCGTCGACAACATTCCCGGCAAAGCTATTCCACAATGAGCTTCGTGGTACATATCTTTGGACTGAGGTAATATGGCCGCGAAAGAGCATACTTTGTTGTTGGGAAATACATTCATAGAACTGTCACTAGGTAATGTTAAATGAAAATCATTATGTATAGCTTAGTGATTCTTGTCTCCGATGAGTCATGCAATATCAAAGAAGAATAATTGTCAAGGGTTCCAGACGATCCCTGTGCTTGTATGAGTTGAGACTGGCGCTGGCGTGGTTACCTGTGTTACTGCTGCAGGTATATTTCCAAGAGGGATTGAGAAGAAGAATAGACAATATTGCTGAGTAAAACGGTCCATAGTTGTTTATCATCTTGTAGGTTAACAAGCATGTCTCTCTGGGCATAAAGTGAATGCCACTGTTAAAATTGTCATTTAATGGAAATTATCACTGCGCTCGTATATTAACTCACATAGGTCTATCTGGATACAAAAGAAATAGTAATGCTAAACATTTCCATAGTTTAACGTTCTGGGTCTGTATAGCATATTCTCTTATGTACAGATTGGCTCATAAATATTTCACATTACAGGTCTGTCTGGGCACAAAGGACAATGTTAAATAGTTATCTTCTACCAAGCACTTATTGATCTACTATCTATCACCCCACATATACTATCCAACACGCCGTGTGCAGTGACCAATACTTAGTCGTCTACTATCCAACACCCGACACAATCCAAAAACACTGTATTTACTATTATGTACGTTGTGTGTAGTGACCACTAATTCGTCATCTACTATTCAACACTCACACTAAACAATCCAACACACTGTGTTGTGACTAAAACCCATATATATATATATATATATATATATATATATATATATATATATATATATATATATATATATATATATATATATATATAAAATTCAACATAAAGGGACGGTTGACACCACACATGCACACTATTACACTCCACACAGCTGGAGAGTTCATATGTACACTATACCCATACACATAATAACGCATAAGACGGGTGAGGAATTTTAATTTTCAGCTGGTTATTAGCAGACATATACACAGACATACAAACACACACACACAGTGTCAAGTGGATTAACACAAGTGGCATCACTTAACGGTTCTCCTTCATAAGCTACTCCATACAGACCGTACATTAGAAGTGTTGAAAGAAGTTCAAACTAGCGACTTTGAAGAAGCTAAGTGAGATCCTGAGCAAGAACCACCTATGTCCACAACAGGCTATAAAGGGCCAATATCATACAAAATAGAAAGTCGATTGGTCGCCCCTGGAGATTATATCACATTCGAATTATCTTAAAGTGACTTCCAGAAAAAAATACTAAGTCAGAGGAAGACACAAAGCGAACATCCGCAAGTCCGAGTAATAGCGCATTAAGAAATTCAAATAATCGGAATGTGGTTGCGAAGTATGGACCGCGTGTCCCACTTGTGGGCATCTTGTTGGAAAGAATATTTAAAAATCACACGTTTGCCCATGAAAGAAAAGATGTCGTTTTGATTACAAAAGTCGACGATTGCAATCGGCAATGTTACATCGAAGTACATGACAACAAACTCGAGGAAGTACTAAGTGACGATCAGAACAATGATGACAAAAACGTGTATTTTATCGTTACTCACTTTGAATGTTTACATGAGAATTGGTTTCTCATTCTAAATGTTTGTTTGCCTCATTGCGCTTTCAATAAATACATTCAAAAACCTTTATTACATCAGTCAGAATTGTAGCGTGAATCGAATAGGGTGTGAAAAGATATTTTGTAGGTTTCAAGCGCTTTCTGATTTTTCCAAGTGGATTCTAGACTCCACCGATGGGAGATGGACATTAAAGGACACACATCGAGAACTGTCATCGGTACCCTTAAATCATGACACAATTTATTAAGACACAACGAAGATTTTCTTTTGAAAGATTGCGAACAGGGAACCGAAGGGTTTGGATAAAAATAACCGTTTTCTTCATAATAACCTCAGACCTAATTAAAGATGTGTTGAAAGAAGAAGCGAAAAAAGAAAAGAAAGAATGCGAAGAAACAACACCAGAAAGGACACGAGAATGAAGAAAAGATGAGACATATGAGGACACTGTCGATAGTAAGATCCATGGTGAGGCACAACCATCCGAGATTTCGTCGATAGCAGCCTATTGTCCAGGACAAAGACGAAAGGTACTTTCAGAGTCATCCACATTTCTTACACAATAAATACTATAAAATCAATGCTATTATAGTATGTGTTTGCATGTCTTTGTATGTCTTTGTGTATGTCATTTACAAGTAAAGCTTAAACTCCAGCCCTTAGTGGGATAGTATAAGATCAAAGTCTCCCACCCTTTTATGTGAAAAGCCTCTCAGTGTCAATAATAATAGATTTATTTGAAACGATAAGAATGATAGTTTCTTTTAGATCCCAGTGATTCATCTTGACTTGCATTCTGTAATTCACTTGTCATATTCTCCTTAACGCCCGCATCTCCAGGACTGAGGAATGTTCTCCTTCGCGTCCTAGTTTAATCTTTTGAAAGACACGGGGTCGCACCAATTTGAGGAACCTTAAGTGAATCGACTGGGGGCAGACCAGGACACAATTCCCACATTATATTGAACGTTATTTCTCTCGAAATTAGACTCTGGGAGAGAAGCACATGCTTCCTCTGACCCAGTATTATTCGTTCGAATACAATAGCTAGCTTTATCTTCACCGATCCTCTCAGGAGCACATCTACAGAGGAAATGCAAATAATAACAGGGGAACCGCTCCTTAGGCTAAGACGAAAACATTTACTTCTGAGGTGCTCGGCTAGGATGTCAATCCATGACTCGTCGCACCCGAACAGAACTGTCAACAACATTCATGCAGAGATGATCATATACCGGGACAATGGCCTATGGGACTGTAAAACTCCTAAAATAAACTTTAATGCTCTATAATACGGGTCAAAACAAGATCAACCGTTGGAAATAAGGGCGAAACTACTCTCGGAGATAGAAAGTAGACACCAGGGATACACATCAATCTATACACAGTCTATACAGATGCCTGTACGTTCCGAACCCAAGGAATTGTATAAATCCCTCTATTTATTAAAGGCATGTACTGTAGTTTCGTTTTTTTGTGTACAAGGACACCCGAGGGTGATTTTTGTATATTGTACAATATTTCGAAATAGTGAGTTCGGTTCATCCCTGCCGCACGTGCGAAGTGCTCTCGATGGGATAAACCGATTTACATCTAGTCCGGCTACATCGTATGTATATAAATGCCTCACCATAAGGTGATATCTTCACATTACGGATCGTCTTGCCAGTAAGCAGTCTACTTAGGGACTTGCATATCTTTAGCTTTAGAGGTATGTAAGTTATTTATTTCTTATGTATATTGTAAGTTATAGCTATGTAAGTACTATCACGTTTATTTCTGTATGTTTTGAATGTGGCTTTGGCTTGCGTAGTATAATGCAATTATTTCTATCCTTGTTTTGTGACTTAGCAAGAGATTTGCATTAGCAATTTAAAGTTGCATTTTATTAAGAAACGTTTAGTACCATAGGAATCTTATTGCACACGAGTTCACTTCTGAACCTATTTATTGTTTTGTACTATTGTACCGATAATGTAATTTGTATAACTTACCTTATATATCGTCGTTTTATCCTATATGCCGTGTCATGAGTAGTACACGGTATTAGATGTATTTTCAGCTGACCAGAGTGATCCAAGGTGATCATGGTCGACGTGGTACCAGCTAAAGAGCTAACCATACAAGTTAACCATAGCAGCCGTAGAGCTGAGTGAAGTGTTGCTGGTCGAGTAGCAGATGATCGGGCGTTGCTGACCGGATTGGTGGGCGCTGATTGCTTGGTTGACCAAGGAACTGAATTGAATCCATGCATGTAATCATTTAGCCGTGGGCTAATTTTGAGGTTTTGTTATACCCATTGTTTTGGGAGTGTAAAGATATTTTTGTATGATATCTGTCCAATCAATTCATTTTACAACTTGAGTTAAAAAAAAAATCTCATTTTTCACTATTTGAGTGAATACATTATTTTTACTATTTGAGTAAAACACCCATTCTTTTCATCGTGTGAAATTACTGTGAATTGTTCACCTTTGTCCTTTTACTGTGTGTAAAGTCATTTATTTGTATATTTGTTGCATTTAAGATAAGAATTCTTTATTTCAGACTACATAGTCCATACATCTAAATTAAAATACGGATATAAGTAAAACATTGTAAACATAAAAGAACATATATATCATATTTACAAGTATACAGACACATCTACAACAATTACCTGCGCCCTGCATTGTTAAGAATGAAATTAAGTGGCACATTTAAAGAGTAATTTGTTCCATCTACTAATAATGAGAATTTAAATGAATGTCATATTTCCAAAGTGATTTCAATATACAGTTCTCACTATTAGATCGTCTTGTTATCATTGAGAATACATACTTTCTCATTACTTCCTCAAAACTGAATACATTATAATTTACAAACATGTTGGAGGCACTGTTCCATCTAGGAAGACCTAATAGAAAACGAAGACTATTATTATAACCAATTACTAGTTTTCTTTTCATACATTCACTAAAGTTTGTCCACAGTGGAGCACAATACATAGTGCAGCAATAAGATTTGAATAATCTAATTTTGATACTCAATGAACAATTCTTAAATTTGCGTAGAAGCATGTTTGTTCTAGTACACAAATATCGATAATGTCTCATCATATCTTCATTATCTGACTGATTGGATTTCAAAATATGACCCAAATACATATAACTGTCGACATACTAAGAGCATTGCCGTTAAGATGTACAGGGGGAGGTGATGGTAATTTAAAAGTTGGTTTTAGGGTTCGTGCGTATGTTAACTTGTCCAATATTTGGATCTTATACACGCACGTATTAATCAATATTCTTTCTCATTTAAATCATACATCAATAAACATTGTATTGTATTTGTATCACCATCAAAAGTGTTCTGTTGTAAATCCGAAATCCCAACTCGGTTATCTTGTTACACCCCTAGCGCACCGCTGCAGGAGTGATGATCCCGAAGGAGGCGACATAATGGTGGCGAAACTATCCGATAGTTACTACATTACTCAGGAGAATTTATGGCTATAAATGAAGCAACTAAATCGATTCGAAAACGCAAACAGCAGAAACAGTTATAGAATAGCGAATCCCTCAGCGTGATGCACTCGCTGGAATCAAACTTGTTCTTGCAGAGAAAATTTGTTAAATGACGTAAATGGGAAGTAAAATGAACTGTACGGTACCGTCAAATGATATCCCTGGAAATGAATAAGCAGATAAAGAAGCCCATAAAAGCTTAATAAAACCGATTCTTTTACACTGACATTCAGAAACCAGGAAATTTTTTGCATAAATGGACATGAAGCGATAACAAATGGGAATGGGACAACAGCTATAATGGTCGCAAAATGTATCACATTCAAAAATAACGATGCAGAAATGTTCACGTCACCTCACTTGTCAACCAAATGACACTAAAGTCATAGCAATGAAATAACCAGAAAATCAATACGTTATAACAATACTAAAAACTGGAAAACACTTTTAGCCGACATTTTTGGCGGGTTCTTACCATGTACCATGAAACAGGCATTGGCTGCTCACATTGTCCCACATTTTGAAATGTTGTTAACGAATGCCCCAATCACGAAGTTTGGATAAAAATATTCCAGGATAAAGCCTCGACTCGACAAGCCTCGTTTCCTTTTAATGGAAAAATTGATACATCTCGTGGTGTATCATTGATGCAGCATACATACTAACTATCCATCTATATATATATATATATATATATATATATATATATATATATATATATATATATGCGGGGAGAGGTGGAGCTCAAACAGCGGAGAGGGGAAAGGGGTCCGATGTGCTCCTTTTGGTGGAGGTAGATATATCCACACTCTATAAAATGGACTAAGACGAATATGCTTCATAATTAGAATCACAATCTGAAACATATAATAACGTAAATAATACCACAAGAAAACAAACATAAAAACCTTAATCATACATTTGATAAAACGCCTCCACCCAAGTAATACAATGAATAACAGTTCACAAACAACACAGATTTAAACTCAATTTACCAAACACCTTCAATCTCTACCTACTACATTATATAACCTACTCTCAAATCTTTAATAAAATCTCTCTTGTCTTAGCAGGACAACCCAAAGAAAGAATTACCGTAACAGTATCGCCGTATAAGGTGGTCCTAAGCCTATACTATCAGGCCCCGCAACACAGGGTAGCATAAGACTAATACACTGATAACAATGAAAACACAGGACTAAATAAGCTGACCACCAAAAGATTACGCATATAAGCCAGCCCTAAGCTCACGCCACACAAGATGACAATATTAAACACATTAAAAGGGAACTACCATAAGGTCTAATAACCCGCAGTTAGTTAGATTATAAGATTGTCAAAACCCCAGACCATAAAGTCCAAGAGCACAAATTGGTAATCAAGAACAATACGGCCAGTTCGATACAATCAAGCAGGCGACCACTAATTACACACGAACAAACTGTCACAAAAATAAGATGGTATAAGGTCTTCAAAACCCAAATACCAAGCCCAGCATACAAATTAAAATATCTAGTATAAACTAAGACTAAAGGTGCATATGATAAGAATACAATTAATTAGTGTCGTGACCCGATAATCAGTGATAATCCTTCTTCTTCCTCGATCAAGTTGCCATAAGCACAGTCAGTGTACATTCAAAAACTATACACAGACAACTTTCGGAACAACGATACCTGGATCAAAATGAACAAACATGCAGCGACTGGCGAGGACCCTTGACGTCTTTGCTCTCCCTGACTCCTTCCAGACATGCACATTAAGAACCTTGCAGTGCATACATAAAAGTGTCGGTGGGTGTTGAAATATTTCCCAACGATGAGAAATTAAATAATACGCCTTGCGTCCACTAACCAATCACACATGGTCAAATGGCTGCTCATGACTTAAATCCAAAAGAAAGCAAGACAGCCTTGCCATTCATCGTTTACTCGTTCAAAAGTACAAAGCCATCCACCACTTCCAAACTGGTAAGTTATGCACAACTAAAATCTGTTGACGATAATAAGCAGCTCCAGGACTGATGGAAAAAAAAAAGGCATCTTACCCCAACGTCCTACACGTGAAAAATGAGAAAGTCTCCTTACAAACCATGAATGGGTTGATCAGAGAATTGATGGTAGAGGAGACGGTCAAAAGCAAGAGGACATTGGTGGAGGAAAAGATGGTACAGGAACTCGAGAACAGTGAGAGAGGATTTCAGCTCTTAAAAGAAAGGTCGCTGAATTTGCATTAGAGACTGCAACAAGAAGGAATCAGAGAAGGTATGGCAGTAGCAACAACAATAACTACAAATCATTTATGAAGATGAGTAGGATTGGGAGCTGACGGTTCTCAGATTAAACACAAGAATGATGGGCAGACACACAAACAATACGGACAAAAGGCTATATAAATGTGAAGCACGCGGTAGGCTAATTTTTCGGAGGGTGGGGTGGCCATGGTATTCGCTTTCAAACCGGAATATTTTATTTCTTTCACTTCAAGATAATCTATTTTCAACTAATACAACTGGTTTTAACTCTATTCTTATATGGGTGTGTGTGTGTGATTGGATTTTTAACGTAGCTTTAACAATTTTTCAGTCATATCTGTATGATGTCTGCAGTGTGGCAGCTTATAGTGATGTCTAGCACTGAGGCATCATGCCGCAGACATGCAGCATGATGTCCCACCCAGTCACATTATCCTGACATCATGCCGACCAGTCCTAACACTGACCTCTTAATGCTGAGCGCCAAGCAAGGCAGCTGTTAGTACCAATTTTATAAGTCTTTTGGTATGACTTGGCTGGGGAACGAACCCACGACCTCCTGCATCGAAGATGGATGCTCTAACTACTAGGCCAC
Organism: Megalonaias nervosa; assembly: GCA_016617855.1. Taxonomy (NCBI): domain Eukaryota; kingdom Metazoa; phylum Mollusca; class Bivalvia; order Unionida; family Unionidae; genus Megalonaias; species Megalonaias nervosa. The sequence goes on along the minus strand of JAECUM010072824.1, from coordinate 271 downwards.
TGGAGCGGTGTATTTTTATAGGGAAATCAGAGTAAGAATATTTTTATTTAATCTGTTCGAGGCCATAATGTAGTGCATCGCATACAAGTGTCGAGAATGCCGTAGAATGTTTCACAGATTTTTTAAAGACACATAAAAGGACATATACTGGAGCCAAAGAATACAAATGTAACATATGGAAAAATGTTTATTCATAATTATCACCTTATTCAAACGTTCATTCTACGGTCATAGTGGAAAAAAATGCAAATGTAATGTATATGGATAAATG
>JAECUM010072823.1:0-10976 GCA_016617855.1 Megalonaias nervosa | reverse complement strand
TATATATATATAATGTATTCTGATATCTACGATATACTATGAGATTTATACATTTTTCATTCAAAGGAAATGAGGCTTGCGAGTGATATATCATTGATAGCATACATACTATATATATATTTTATTTATATCACATGCTAATACACATATTTGCCCTTTCAACAGAAAGCAGAAAGGATTGATGGTGAAATTGTGTATCATGGTAAATTCATTTAGAAATTGGAATAATTTATAATTTGTATCGTTCTTTTCTTACTATCTAATGATTAATAAGTAGAAATGCATCATTAATCTATAGGCCTAGAATTAACAGCACGCAGTTCCATTGTTTATATAAGCATATTATTGCACATGGGTGGACCACAGTTTGATATACCAACAGTATACAAATGGAATATCATTCTTTTATACCAAAACTTTTAAAGCCATGTTACTTTTTGTATATATAAGGAAAGTGACAGTCTTAATGACCTAGATTATATACACAACATCAATAAGGGGTATACAATTAGCGCTGCCGATTCAATGGCTTAAGCTGATATGCACTGAGTCTTTCGTCGCCATGGTGGTTCTGCCAACCAGGGCTGTGCCAACGCTTAGTTGTGACGTCATACAGGGAATCTCCGATGTTTCCTATTGGTGAAGTCCAAATTGTGTCTTTATTTTGAATAAGACAAGCATAATTTTCAAAAGTCCTACAACATAAGACACATCACCCGATATTTTTGTTCTGGGGGGTGATGGGTCTAACTGCTTAACTAACAGCGCTGTGCAGCATGTTTTGATGTCGACTAACAGTGTAACAAAAGTCAAATTTTCAGGACTATCACGCACAACTGGCAAACTTTGACTACTCGTTCCACTGTCAACCGACATCGGAACACGCTATACAAGGCCGTTATTTGGGTAGTAAGACATAGCACTAAAACAAACACGTGCTATGTCTTACATTGTATGACTAAATTTTCAAGAATGTTTTTACGTTTAGCATCCATATTGACTAGGGCAGTTGAGTACCCAGAAAGCTACTTTTATTAACTGACAATCCCCCACCCATCAGAATAAACGATCTTAACATCAGAGGAAGGGGAACATTAATTAATATGAGAAACTTTGGTACCATTGCATATGACTTTAACAATGCTACAGCAAAAAGTGACACCATGCATTGTGCCTAAATCTGGCCTAATGATGTCAAGATGGGAAAGAGTTATTTTTGCATAGAGCTTGAGAGTTGAACAAATTAACCCAGATAGCAGATGTTTCTATATATATTTTTGTTATATGTCAAAATGTTAGCATGTACCTGGGTGATGATTTTCTTAAATTTTCACAGCTGTAGTATTAACATATGGTTTGCATTTTTGTACATTTCTTTTTGTACATGTCTTGCTTTCAGCTGTTACAGAGATTTTATTCATCAGTTTCTGGAAACTAATCCCATAATGATGGTTAGTGTGTGTGGGATTCTTCCTCGAACTACCAATAACTTTAAATCTTTGGATTGGAACTGGACTGTTTTACCACACTTACAAAGAGGATATGCAGCACTAAATGATGGCATTATGAGGTTAAGCCGAGAATGTGAGAAGTGCCATTTTATTGACTATATAATAGTGTTTGATCAAAATATGCATTTGGCACGTGATGGACTCCATCTAAATAGAAAAGGTGCATGCGTATTGAAAACAGTAATGGAGTCATTTGTTGATCTTGACATGATGCAGATAAATAGTGCTGTTAAATTTGTATCCTCGGACCTGTGCCACACTGTTGATACCCGTATGTCTTATGCAGATGTAGTAAAGCAGTTTCCACCCAGAGAGAAACTTCAGCCAATGGATCACATGCATAAGGTGATTAACATAAATTATAGCTTTGACTTAAAAGCTAAATTTGCTTTTAACATGATTACGGTCAAGTATACATATCAGTGTATGTTTTGTTAATGTCATTGGTAAGTAGTTTATTTGTAAATTTTTCTTTAAATGGCATATACATTCAGGCAATCTGTCCATGTTAGATCATTATGTTATGCCTTTATATATTTTATAATTCCAATTTTTATGAATTTACCAAGTTTTCTACAATTTGATTTAATGTGAACGGTCACGTGATACTGATCTTGAATTTTTTTGTGCATCTTTAAATTGACTACTTTTGGTTCTCTTTTTCCAGGTCATTTGATGTGAAGTTTTATCAATATTAATGCCCTACACCCTAATAATAACAACAACATGCGCCGACGCCCCCCCCCCCATTTTCGATCAAAATTTACAAACTCCATATTAAAATGGACCTTAAGAAGTTAAAACAGTGTAATTGCACAGACGTTCCTGCACTCCAACACTCACGCCTTTTGCCGAAGAAGGCATATGGCAGGCTTTACAAGCCAATCTTAAGAAATTACTGCATTTCACCTTGACATGTTCCGGCATCTGTTATTAAAGGACAGTGTCAAATGTCAAGCAAGGGATCTCACTAAAAATTGACACGATTTTGTTTTTGAAAGGTTGAAACACATAGAAAGTAGCAACAACGAATGCTATAACAACACTTTCCATAGGCATGTTTAATTTTAGGAATAAAAAGGAATAGCCTGGTTTAACAGCATCAACTATATATATATATATATATATATATATATATATATATATATATATATATATATATATATATATATATATATATATATTAAAAAATAACATGCATTTAAAGTGTTGGTATAAAGCAATTTGATATACCAATACTATTGGTATATCAAATTGTGATCCGCCCATGGCGCAATAATACGCGTATATAAACATTCTCGCGAGCGTCTGCAGTTGATTCTAGATCAATGATCAATTTCCCCACATTAGTCACTACCGACGTATGAAAAATAATGATGAAAAGTATTAATAATCCCCGTTTTCTAAATTAATTTAATATGGTACACATTTTCATCACAATCCTTTCTGCTTTCTGTTCTCCCCTCCCATCTCAAGCATAACGGACAAACTGCGCAGAAATGTGGAATGAGAGAGAAAGGGAATTTGGGCTGGATTAAAACCTTGAAATAGAAATTACACCAAGTAACCTACAAGAATATGGTTCATCGTAACGATACGTGTGCACTTTCCTTGGGATTTATCTACAGTGTTTATCAATGATACAATGTTGCAAACCAGTAAATTCCTCGGTTACGCGGTACACATACTGTGATATATTTAATGTTATGATTCTTGTTTTTTCTTAAACATACCATAATGTTCTAAAAAAATCGATTATTATTATTTAAATATGAAAATGTTCAAAGGCCTCTCTCTCTCTCTCTCTCTCTCTCTCTCTCTCTCTCTCTCTCTCTCTCTCTCCCATCGTAGCAGGATACGGGCCAAAAACTATGAAATGGCGAACGTAGGAGATTTTCGTTTGTCATCCCACGATACCTCTGGACTTATGAATGATGGTAAAAGTTAAGTCAAACCGACCAAAGGATGAGAAAGAGAGACAGAGACAGAGACAGAGACAGAAACAGAGTTTTAAAGTCAAACCGACCAGAGAGAGAGAGAGAGAGAGAGAGAGAGAGAGAGAGAGAGAGAGAGAGAGAGAGAGAGAATGTGGTCAGTTGTATTGTTGCTAAAGCAGAATAATGACTTAGATCGACTGTAAATATATTAAAATATTGTAATTACCTCTTGTTGGTTCGTCAGTTGGCTTAGTTTCTATTCCACATTAATTTCCATGAGCCGGTATTTGAATGGTGTAGCTATCGAAGTGTTGCTACTGCTCTACTTTTATCATTACAACCATCTTTCATGTTTAAATCATAAGTGTATATTATATTGATTTAATCAATGTGGAGAAAAATAGAAACCAAGAAAAGAAAACAATCAACTTATCCATATGCAGAGGTGATTGTAAATAGCCACTAAGGCAGAGAACTACATTTTGTAGCGGACACACTCGGGGATGTGAGGAGTTCATTCACTAGGTCAATACACGGCTGCCTGTAGTAAATCTGAACTCAGTTCAAAGGGCAAATATATGTATTTGTATGTGATATAAATAAAATATATGTACAGTATGTACGCTGTATCAATGATATACCACTTGCATAATTTTTTCATTAAAAGGAAACTCAGGAAGCTTCGTTTCCTTTTAATGAAAATTTATACATCTCGTGGTATATCATTGATACAGCGTACATACTATATATATATATATATATATATATATATATATATATATATATATATATATATATATATATATAATCATAATATATCGCTGGCATGAACCACTATGACACTATCCTATAGTACTGTTTAAAGATTTGATGACTCTTTGCTAGCAAAGATCTGGCTGTGTATTCTGTCACAGTTAAGAGGCTAACGAAAGAAAACTCCGATCTTCATAAAAGTGAATGCTTTGTTGATAAAATCTGCTGACCTGATGACAGAAGTGAAGTAAAGTGGAATTATAAAGATTAAATGATCATGGTTTAGTATTTATCAATGTGTACATTTTACCTAATCACTCACAAAGTTAACATAACGTCCATCAATAAATACCCAACCATAACTTTTTAACCCTGTATTAAAAAATGTCGAATTCAGTGTTGTCATTTTAAAGTGACATGTAAAATTATTGATGTTCTGTATGATTTACTTAACAATGATTTGACAGACCAATTTACGGATATATTTTTTTAAATGTCTTTACATATATTGATAATGTTTTTGTATTTATTTCATTAAAGGAGAGCCACATTTTGAGGAGAAAACCATTTATTCCCAAATTCAGAGGGTATAAACGATACAGAGTACCTGTTTCAAGAAGAGTAAAAAAGGTATGAGCATGGTGATATAGATAATTTGAAAAATATGTCATTTAATGCAAGAAATAATACTCGCCTGCCCACCCCTTGTTGTTTCCTTTTACATCTGTCTATTTGTTACACTTTCGTCTCAAGGCCATAATTCTTAAATACATATGTTTTCGATAAAATCAGGTTTAGTTATTCATCTTGACACGGTTGATAGTGGCTTACTGATTGCAGCCATTTACACCTACTATTAGTGATATATGAGGTCTGAGGTCAAAATTAGGCTCATCCTTGACATGTCCATTTACATTTTTTTCAACAACTTGTATGTTTTGAATTATATTTTCTATAATGTTTTTCTATATTGTCCTGGCTGTGTCACATGCCAGTAAAAGCTCTGGATATACATGTTACTCTTCATGGTTGGAAGTCAAAGGTTAGGTTACACCTACCACAGGCTTGTCCAGTCTCTGACTTTTGAATGACTTCTGGGTTTTCACAAAGTTTGTATTCATATGAAACAAAGGCGTATGTCATATCTATACCTGCCCAGAAATTGTGATGGTCATGGTCACATCTGTTGTTCATAAATCAAAATTAGTCCATTCTAGTTTTATTTGGGCTGTAACATTCTTTGCCATAATGTTTTAATGCGTAGTAGTTTTGCAGTAATATTTAGAAGAATTGTTTCTTATCAAACTGCTTTTTTGACACATACTAATTTGAGCTATGCATGACCTCGTTCCACATTTTTTTGCTGTAAGGTCACAGGGTAAATCAATTGTACCACTGGTACAGGCTGTAATTGTTGTAAGACTTGTGGGTTTTAAAAATAATTGTTTTAATTATTCATATCTACATTGCTATTGGCTATGTAAACTCACACCCAGAAACTTTGGAATGTCAAGGTTGGAGGTATGGTTCATGGGTTGAAATAGGCCTAATGCAGCTTTGTCTTGACTCAAAGTTTGAAAGTCTTGTCAATTTTCTAAAATATTTGGTGACATTTTTCATATCAATAGGTTGGTGTCATGTACACTCCAGTAGTAGAGGAAAAGGCTGGTTCTGGCTCCAACCCCCTCCCCACTCTCAGAACAAATATAAATTTACTCTCTCGGGAACCAAAATTCCATCCAAAAACGATTTTTCCCAAAATTAAAAAACTGGTTCTAGCTCAAATATATTTTGAGATTAAATGAGCCATCCCCCCCCCCCAGCCTTTTCCTCTACTACTACAATCACTTTCACAGCGAGGCAAAACAAAAATAATTCTCAGTTATTCTGTTATCTGTTTGATTATTAAACAAATAAATATATAAATTGCCCAACCAGCCTTCCAAAAGACTAAAAAATAAATCTACAGAATTTTGTTTGTAACAGATGTTGCATTATATATGCAGTCTGAAAATCAATAATACTTTACATTAGCCAAGCCTTATAAATATACCTGTTTACTAGCCTCTACCGTGTAAAATCTACAGGATTTTGTTTGTAACAGATGTTGCCTGAAAATCAATAATACTATACATCAGCCAAGCCTTATATGAAATCGGTTTCAGTACTGCCTTATACGAGTTTAATCACACATGCAGAAGATGTGATTTTCCAGAATGACTCATAATCATAGTACATAAAACATGCAGAAGATGGGAGAGACATAAAACATGCAGAAGATGTGATTTTCCAGAATGACTCATAATCATAGTACATAAAACGTGCAGATTATGTGATTTTTCAGAATGATTCATAATCATGTGATTCATCTTTCGTGGGTGTTATAGCAGTATATAAAGCGGTCAGAATTTTTGCACTGCTGCACTTTCAAGAGGACATCTTCACCGAGTGAACAGGTAAATGAAAATTTTGTAAGATTATTTCTAAAGTTTAGACAAAATTTCATACCCTATCATTATCGTACTTTTTTGATAATTCTTTTCTTACCTGCTGACTCTCATTGGTAGAATATCTGTTAACATACTGTCAATAATACGAAACTCACGTATTAAATCATCCATATCATATTTTATACCCCGCAAGTAAGATCGTATCTGATCAAGTAATTTTTTGTAAGTTATACTAGCTGTTTTGCAGGAATTTTTTTTTGGTTACAAGTCGAGGTTCAATCTTTTTACACGCTGTTGTAAGAGAAACACCAATGCCTGATATTATTAACAAAAACGGGTTTAATGATGCACCACTCGAAATTATGCCAGATCCGGTTAATAACAACGGTAAATATGATATTACTCGAAGTATTTTGGTATAGTATTTGTAACATTTTTTCACACACCAAAGCTTTTTATGATAAAATTTGTAATATTGCATTAGCGCGTCAACATCTCGTTTTGGAATTTCTTTTGAAATGTGATTGAAATCAAATATATATTTTTTCATTATATAATATTAGTTTACAACAATGCTGGTCCCTAGGTTTGATTAAGTAATTATTTGTGGTGTTTCAGCTACAAATTCCAAACACCACCAGTAAGACGTTGCGGTTATTGTTTGATCATCTGCTTCCAGTAAAAATATTTCTTCAGCATCTTTATTTAGCACTATAGATACAACTCCAGAGAAAGCATCGGTTGAATGACGCCACGGAAATGTTGTAGTATAAATTTTAAACTTTGCAGAGCTAAAGATAGACAGTCTATACACCAGTAACTTCTGCGGTATGTTTGATAGTGTTATTTTGCTGTGACCATGTTGCTAATCCTGATGCTACTGTGTACACGATATTTTTAATTTGTCCGTGTGGAATTTTAATCAGATTAGTTTTTTGAACAATATTAGGTATTCCACTGACAATGTCGTTGAGTTTCGTGTTAACGTCAGCTAGTTTTATGTCAACGGTTGGTTGTTCCCCAAAAAATTCTTTAAAGGGTTTGTTTATGTTTCTACGAAAATTTAAGAACGTTTCTACATGTCTAGAAAAAGTAGCACTGAGTGTAGTCATTTCATCACCGATTGTTTTTAGCGAAGTTGTTATAGGAATTTCCTTATCATCGACGTATTTCTTCGTTGCAGCATCAAAATCAGATTCTGGTGTTTTAAGATTATTAATGCCGTTATTGTTCATGTTGAGAAATGCACGCATTATACCACCATTAGCCAATACGTATTTAGATTCTTGATCATCGACATATTTTTTTGTTGCGGCGTCTGTATCTGCGGCTGGGTTTCCAAGGTCTATAATTTTATTTTGATTCATAATAATGTAACCCGTGAATGAATCACCAGCTTTTTTGACATAATCGTTAATCGAGTTACCAGAATCTTGTATCTTACTTTGATTAGTAAAAGTAACAATATTATTAACAACCACGGTGGGAATTCGCACAAGTACATTTGACAGTTGTACATTACTCGTCTTTAATCGTCCTTGTTTATCCTGGAAAACAACGACTTCATTTTGATCTACACTTGTGATATTTAATAAATTATCGATTTCATTTTTGAGCTGATCAAGAGTTGTATACTTAGATAAGTCACCTTGATAACCTTCAGTCGATGAATCTATTAATAATGTTCCAAAGTTTGTATAGCAGCTCATATTATATAAATTATATTATATAAAATTATATAACAACGATGGCAAAATCGTCGATATTAAACTTTGATACAGAGCAGTTGGTGAAACATAAACATGAAAACGAACTTCCAGATTGTCATTATCTTATTGTTGGAAGAATTGGATCGGGAAAAACAAATCTGCTTATGAACTTGCTTCTCGGCGATAATTTTAACTACGATCGAGTTTATATTTATACAATTAATCCACAGCAAGATAAGTGCGAGCTACTAAGCAAATATAATGACAAACTTCGTGATGATCTTGAGGCTGGTGAAGATTTTTTTTATAATCAAACAACCAGAAGATCTTGTTCCGGTTAATCAACTTGACTCAGATGAGCATAAGATAGTAGTTTTTGACGATATTCCGCTAAATAATACGGAGATGAACAAAATAAGATCATATTTTTCACTGTCGCGAAATAAGAAATGTAATTCTATTTATTTAGCTCAAGGTTTTAATAATGTTGACAGACTTATTCGGCGAAATACTGGTTGTTTTATATTATTTCCGGGACTGGATAATGTTGATGTTAGAAATATCGCGAACGAGCAATGCGGTGATGTGACAAAAGATAAATTTATCGAATTATATCATAAAGCTACAAAGGATAAATACAACTTTTTCTTATTTGATAAACTTGCAAATGATCCGACTAAAATGTTTCGCTGTTGTATTGACATTTACTTGCAGTAATGTGTTTTCCACTTCTTAAAATTTTATAAAATTTATATATAATAATTATGGATAAACGAGCAAAATATAGAAAACAGATAGAAGATCTAAAAAAAACTTGCTCAATCTCAAGCAGAATTTAAGCAAAAAGTACAGCAAGCACGACGTGGACAAGTAACTGCTGCAGAAACAACAGCTACGATTCTCAAACCAGTTACTGAAGCACTTCTTGGGAAACAACCTGAAACTAAACCACTATCAGAAGAAGAACTTAAGCAACTGCAGGAAAAAGGTTTGGTTGGATTAGTTAAGGAACAACAAGAAGCAGCTGCTGCAAAAATTATTGCTAGATCTGACGAGGAAAGAAGAAGATTGGCTGAAGAACTTGTAAGGAACATTGCTGATCCCGCCGCTAGACAAGCTGAACTAAACCGGCTGATCAATAATCCGATTTTATTTGAAAGAAGATTAGCAGAATTAACTTCACATGAAATTAGGACTATATTAGGAAAATTATCAGAAAAAATAGAGGATATTGAAAAAGAGCAAGAAAGAGTCGGCGAGTTAACAGTAAAGTTTATGGAAGTTGGAGAGCAAATACAATTTTTTAGAAAAAAAAGCAAATGATAAAATAACAGATGATGAATATCATGAATTTTTAAGAAAAAATGATATAAATGATATTGATAATATAAGAACCTGGGCAAATGATAGATACGACGGACTTATTGCTATATTAAATAAAATAATAACAGACAGTAATGATGCTAACAACGAATTAGATAAAGCCATGAAAAAAGACAATATGCTTTCGCTCTTTGATAGAATCAGGAAGGGTATTATTGCTCTTACCTTTTACACAGCAGCGGTAGATTATAGAGAAAAAGAATATGGTAGAGGGTGGAAATTTTACAGGAAATTTAAATCAGTTGATGAAAATCGCGTTAAAAAATATAGAGAATCTGTAAGAGTAAAAGCTGGAACTGGTGTAAAAATATTTACATCAACCGCCGAAATGATAGGCAGATTAATGCTATTAATTTCATCAAAAGAAGCTGGGAATGTTAGTGTTGAAATTGATAATGAAATTATTGATATACTTGATCATCTAAGATCGGAAAATTTATTAACATCTGACGAGTATGAAACTTTAAATAGCGATTTAATATAAATCGCGGCGATTTAATTTTGTAAAAATATAATAAATAACAATGTCAGCAACATTATTGCTAGACTCTAGTACAACCGCAAAAGATAGCACAAATTTTTCAGTAAATTATATTCCGCCAATACAACTTGATACTGAAAAACAGTATGAAATTGGATTAATTTCTTGTACTTGCTGGAATGCTATGGCTAATATAAAAACTGATGTCAATGATGAGTTTGCAATTATTTCAATAAGAGACATGCAATGGAGAATATTTAAAATTCCACAAGGAGCTTATAATATCGATGATCTAAATAAGACGATAAAAGAGCTTATGCAAAAAGAGAAGATAAAATCTGATAATTTAGAGTTAGCAGCGAATTATAACACGTTACGAGCTAGAATGACAATAAAAAATATGTCAGTTAGTTTTATATCACCAAGAAGTATCGCACCACTGATAGGATTTGAACACTGAGCGTATTATTTAGATCCTAATGAACCTATTACATATGACGGTAAACTGCCGGTAAATATAACTGACGTAAATACAATATTAGTAAATTGCTCTATTGCTTCTGGATCTTACTCAGCCCAGGGCAGTAAAGGACAAACGATTTATAGTTTCTCGCCGGATGTTCCACCAGGTTCTCTCATGCAAATTACTCCGCGTCATATTATATATTATCCGTTAAATGTTGAAAATCAAATATCATCAATAATTATACAGTTGACAGATCAATCTGGACGACAACTAGATCTGAACAACG
>JAECUM010072822.1:0-19962 GCA_016617855.1 Megalonaias nervosa | reverse complement strand
GTGAACAACGCGGTTGCTTTTCAGCCTTAAACCCATGCAAGTATACTTAACTAAGACAATAATTTAAGAAATGTTTCTTTTGATATTATCTGTAAGGCAGCACTGCTCGTAGATCGACTACACAATATGTCAATTTTCTTTTATCTTGCTTTCAGTAGTTTCGGCCTTGATTTTGATAAGAAAGTTTAGCAGAAACTTTGTAAGTCATTTACAAAATGTCAGAAACTATTCGGATTTCATTAAAATCAAAACATATTTTGTTTTTTCTATTATACAGAATTCTTATCACAGTGCAGGCGATTAAAAAGAAACGGATCATTTATGATCACTTTGTTTAGAATTATTTATTTGGTATTTGAGTTTCAATCGGGATGGACGTCTTACGGTTTGCCACTTCCATTGATTTTCATGAAATATGATTTTATTTCTTAATTTAGGGTTTCACGTAAAAAAAAGTATTTTGCATTAGTTGTGCAAATTTTGTGCACATTTTTGAATAGTTGCAATTGGGTTTTGGCCTCACTTTGTGGTAACGTTTGCAGAGCAGATGATAAAAGTCAAGTTCTTTAACTCCATCTAGTTATGATCATTATGAATTTACATACGTATAGTAGAGCAACATCCTCGATACAAAACGCAACGTTCATGCTGGGCCGTGGAAGGGTTTTGGTAAATACAAGAGGATGGATAGGAGGTCAGGGTAGCGTACCACGAGGTTGGGGTCCAGTTAGAGTTGAAGTGTTTCTATTGAATATCATCATAGACGAGGATGGACCAGAATTTGCGTAAAGATGGAATCTCCAGACGAAGTAGGTATCACATTTGAGTGGAAAGTGTTCTTCCGCACTGACAAAAACAATTGTCACCCAAAGTCCTTGAGTTATCCGTTTCCATTTACCGTCAACATGTATCGGAGTAGCTCAGGCCAAACCGGACTAACCAGATTAAGCTGGCCGACGGTAATTGCCCAAAGCGACGGGGGTAGATCTCTTCCTCAACAGCGACAGACTTACTGCTTAAACGCTTCTTCCGGGAAGAGGAAATTAATGAATACGTAGATGGGATCAACGATGGTACGCAAGAAACCAAACAGCTACGGAGATTAGGCATACTCACACAATCTCAGGACTATATGTTCTTAAACAAAGTAACAGAAAAAAATAAAAAAACTAACAAGTTTTGTAAAAGTCATTAAATAATTTATTTCCTTTGAATACAATGTGAAATATGTAAAAATAACTTACGGTATAGCGAACAATGTCTCAAATAATCTCAGAATTTCGAACACAAGTCCTAATGATTATAGCTTTGAATGAACTTTAGTGATATCCCAAAAAAATCTGGATCTGGAATGTTGATGTGTCTGTGATGGCCTGTGTCGTAATGATGTGCCAACAATTTTTTTGTTGAATCTCAATAATTAAATCTATGAATATATCCTTACTTGTATTTCACTATAAATTCAAGTTTCTATCCCCCCCCCCAAAAAAAACTGTTATGTTTGAGCACTTAGTATTTCCAAAAACGAATAACTTGAATTAAATAATTTGAAAAGAAAAATCAGTTAAAGCCCAATCGAAATACTGGACACAGCGATAGTACAATTGATACAGCTCAGCTCGTAAAGCACGAATGAATAATTTCTAGATAAAGAAGATTATATAGCCCTCTACTTAAATCATGTCGCAATCAGCATTTTCTCAACATATACTATTACCTAATGGGACATTTGATTCTGGAAGGTTCCAAATGTTTACAAGATAAAATCGTAGTTATAAGTAGAAGGTATGCAACTAAAATTATAACACAAAATGTGGCACACAACAGGTCGAATCAGCATTCCATGGGGAATTTCCGATGTTCTGGGCTCAACTTAAGATAAAGATGTTGTTTACAAAACCAAAACCAATGTTTCAGCTCAAGTAGTATGTGAAATCGATTTTGGACAAGGTAATTAAAAAATACAATTATCCATACCATATAATGGAGAAAACAGACTAGCAAACAATGCGAATTATATATATATATATATAAGAATACACGCTTTGTAACACAAATGTTGTCTCTGTGCTCACGAGACTATGCATATGATGCAGTTAAAGTTAAGCTTGCTTCTGGGCCACCGTGTAACTGGGTACCTTAAATTATCCAGGCAAAGAGAACAGCCAGCACATTAATAACACGCGAGACCGATTAATAACACGCGAGACGGGCAGACTCCAGGATGACAAGAACACCTAAAATTTCGATTCCGATGTAGACATCTACAGTACTAGATGCTGCCGACACACGCAAATGTGAACAGGGCGCCCATGCGATTCGCGGAGAGAGCATCGCTACTCGATCTCAATATTAAGATGGGGCTCAGTCATTTGGCAGTTGTTGTCTGAGTTATCTTCATTGGTAACACCAACAAGTTTGGGATACATTATGAATTTGTATTATGTGATTGTGTTTAAATCGTCGAAGTTACCACTTCGGTATGCAATATAGTCTTTGATCTTCACCGTTTTGATATAAAATGCATGTTTGGGGTCTGATGCTTAATTGACGGAGTAGACTTATTTAGGGGGTTTCTAACCCCAACCCTATTTTGTATTGGACGACAATATAATTCTACCCCTCCATAGCCCCTTCAGGTTAGTCTAAAAAAACTACGATAACAACTTTGTTGGGGCAACACATTTTATTTCATAATCGTTTACTCGTCAAGGACATGTTATTGAATAGTCGCCGTCATCAAACAAAATAGCGGTTTGAGCCAGAAACACCCCTTACACAAGAGTACTCATATATTTCACACAAAATTGCTAGAGATTTCTCGATATATTTTTAACGTTTCAGCTTTTGCAAAAATAGAAACCTCATCGTCATGACAGAATAAATACAAATTAATTTTGCCGCTGATAAGAGAATCCGGTTCTAACATTTTGATAAAGTTTTCATGAGAAACTATTGTCTTATTAACGTAACATTTTTTAGCTCATCATCAACTGTAATGTTTGTGTATTCATTTTGCGATATTGGATTATAAAGATTGTCAATAGTTCTAACGAGCTCTTTTGTGATCATAAGACGTTTATCAAAATATATTCGGAATAATCATTACAAACCAGATACAACTTTATCTTGTTTCTATTTTTGAACTACGTGCTATACTTCTCGTTGTTAAGCACAGTCGTCATATGCTTACCTTGGAAGAGAATTCTCTTCGTCTTTAATGTGGTATATTCCATTATATTTTGAAATTCACACAAAATTTGCCGAATACTGTTTCTCATATTTTAAAGCTCTGTTTGATATCATATCAACAAGTAAATCGTCCTTGATTCGCAGTTTTTGTATCAGATCTAGCATGATAAAATTTTCACCTCTAAGATAAGCTCGATGTTGATTCAATATTTTATTGTAAGTCGCTATTGCTATCTTACAAGACGCGCTCTTGCTCTCATATTTTGGTTCTAGTTTTGTTGATCGCTGATAAAGCAATACCTGCTCCTGACACTATCAGCAATAATGGATTTGCTCTTCCTTCTGCTGATGCTATTCCTGCTGTTGTTAACACAATTAGAACATAGCTTAGCACGCTTATGATTCTGCTGTAATATTTTCTGGCGCATCTGACACAACACAGATGTTTATGATAATAACTGTAATATTTGATCACCTCGTTGCTGTCGTTTTCTGAGAGACTTGACGGTATGTGGTTGAAGTCGATCAAATCTGTTTTAGTCATTATTGATCTGCGGTCACAAATATTCTCTTGTTATTGGTTTCATATTTGAGGGATCTTTTACTTTGATTTCTTCATAGAAGGTAAACGTTTTATCAGCAACAGCTTTATCAAGTAGCAGACGAAAATAACTAGTAGCAGGATCAGCAAGAAATTTGTTTTATTCACTGCATACATCGGAAGATGTGTCTTCATACCATCATTAATAAAATTTACGTGAGCTTCAGCAATAAACGTGGGATCAAAATTTGCTGGTATTTCAGTAATATCGTTTACACTGTCATGCTAAAGATCTTTTGTTGATTTGATGTAATTTAAGGCAGATCTTAAATTATCAATTTTAATATTGTTACGCACTAGTTGTTTTTCAAGTACTGCATATGCTGTTGCAATAGACAAAAGTCCACGTTTATCGGTGTTCAAGTTGATGTTATCAGCTGTTATGTTTAGATAGAAAGCAATCAAATCTTTTTTATATTTTTATATTTTGTTTCTGTCAGCAGCTTTCCAGCTACCTTTTTATAGTCTTTTAGTAAATCATTTTATAATGATTAAAATCTACTCCGACATCAACATGTTTGATAATATGGCTGATACCTGTTGTGTCATCGAGTGTTTGATAAAATAGATCTCGTTCGGCATCGTTATAAGATTCAATCGCCTCAGTTGAGGTTATCGCTATCAGTGCCGCATTTGTCTTTTGCTCAGAATATCATTTATAATCGCTCTTTGTCAGCGAGTCAACCAATATCAGATACGCCGTCACCGGTGGATTAGCATTGTCAAGATAATCTGCTACCTAGAGTAATGAGGGTAATCCATACCTAGCTCGCGATATATTCTGCGTTTAGCAAAACTGTCACTTACACTGCGATTTTTTGTGATTCGAGTGTTCTTTAGTTCTGCTAGTTCAAATAAGTTCATCATGAAGTTATTTTATTCGATCTTGTTCTGTTTTTTTCCTCCGTGAGATTTTGCTTTTATAAAGTCAGATCTGTTAATTGTTATTGAATTTTCTTTGTTAATCTCGAGTAACGTCTTTGTCAATAGCGACTCAACTTTTTCATCTCTGCTCCTCACAATCGTTTTAATGACAGTATTTGCTGATAATATCAAATTATCGGATAACTTGCTTTAGCTGTGGACCTCTCATACATGCAATTCTAACAAAAGTGTCTTCGTTATCTGTTAAACTAGCTGACTCTAAAGTTAAACTTTTCATTTTAGCAATTATACGTTCTGTTCATGCTTCATTTGCACTCTGCGTCTAGTTGATTAATATTAACTACCACCAATATTTCTGTTTCAGGATTAAATACAACACTGTAAAACTCTTTAGCACCTCTGGTCGACGGAGGATCAACAGACATTATAAACTACATCTTCATTAAATCGCAACGACCTATGCTAAAGTTGTCCATGTGGTATTATCTGTTGATCCCTCTAATTTCCAGTTGTATATGCGGCCGACACCAGCACTGAATCGAACTTGTAGCTGAAATTTCCATACGGCAACAGTTACCGGGCACTGAATTTTGATCCAAAAATTGCTTGTTTCTCCATAAGTTGTCAATTCCTCCTGATATAGCGCTGTTAAACGAACAAGCATTGTTTGGTATATTCCCAGGGTATTGTGTTGACGCTGTTGCTGTAAAACCCCAACAATTATCAGTCGAATCAACAAGATGTGGAATACAAACCGACGTTACTGCGAGTTCTTTTTGTGCTGCCAACAACAACACTATCAACGTTCAATTTATTTACAAGATCAGATACAGAAACAGGAACATATGTTGGTGTTATTTTATTTGCTTCCATGTTGATGGCTCCTGTGATTATACCTCTGGTTCGTTTAAATTAAAGGTCATCAGCTGATGTAAGATTTGTTTGTTAGATCAAATGGAGATACTGGATAATATGTTGATGTTGTTTTATTTGATCCCATGTTTAGCGTGCCTGTCATTATATTAACGGATTGTGTTACTCGTATTGCGGTATAACCACTGATCATACCATCGAAGTAGTTCTTGTTTGTCAGATCTGAAGTTGTTGTTGGGAACGCAGTTGATGTTATTTTATTGACGACGTTGTCCATATTGCCTGTCATTGTGTCGCCGGATTTTATAAAAAAACAAACTTTTGTCTGACAAATTTTACGTTTGCTACCCAGCTGTAATTGGACAATGGAGTGCTGTCAAGCTGAGTGTTGTATATCAATTTACAATCCATGTCAATTGATCATGTCATTGCTCTTTCGGCAAGTTTTAGGTACGCCGTCAATGATCTTTTCAGTTGATCATAAGATACTGCATCTGATTCTTCATTCGGAGGAAAATCTGTTGGTAGTCTTGTTATCTTACCACCGTTAATAAATGAAGTGGTACCTGGTACAAAATCACTGGTTTTATTTATTTTTAAATTTGTCACTGTAATAAGTCGGTTGATACTCACCGCCTGAGAAAGATTTTGATTGGATGGCGGATAAATTATCTCCAGGTTTATTGTTTTCTTACCTGTCATATTGATATTACCAGTCATTATCCCACGTGCGATTGGAGGTTTATCAGATACTGCTGAGGTAAGTTGATTATAACGTACCGCTTTTGTGATATCAGCGTTGTTTATCGGATATGATGGGCTGATATTTGTTATCCTGTTGTTGTTCATGTTGATGTTGCCGGTCATTATGCCGCCGGCAAAGGAAAGTGTTTCAGATACAGCTGTGGTTCGTTGATTATAACTAACGGCTTGTTTGTTATTGACGTTGACAGGAGGTTATGTTGTTTCTAGATCTAAGACTCGTTGTCCTGACATGATAAGGTTGCCGGTCATTATGTATCTGGATTTTTTGAGATAATTTGTTAGATCAACATCTGTTGTAGTTGCTGTTATTTCACCGGATGAACCACTAACTAACATGCCAAATTTTGCGTAGGAGCTCGTGTCATTGTATGCTGCTGATAAATTTATCAGGATAAAATTTTATGCACATGTTCTATGATGAGCATAATAAACTTTGATATCGAGCGAGTAATAAAATATAAACGCAACTTTGAGTTACCGGGTTGTCATTACCTGACAGTAGGACGTACTGGATCTGGCAATACAAACTTGTTAACGAATTTGCTACTCAACGACGTATTCAGCTACGATCGGGTGTATATTTATACGATCAATCCTCAGCAGGAGAAATATGAGTTGCTGAACGAGTACAATGAAAAACTAAAATGAACTTGGTGATGGCGAAAATAAATTTGTTATAAGGACACCTGATGATCTTGTTCCTATTGCCGAGCTAGACTCAGACGAACATAAGATTATCGTTTTTGATCATATTCCGTTGATCAATGCTGAAATCGAAGATGCAGTGCAATTCATCTTGCCCAAGGTTTTTATAACGTCGATCGTTTTATCAGAAGGAGTACGGGTTGTTTTATATTGTTTAACGGACTTGACAACATTTGTGTGTAAAACATAGCACGAGAACAATGCGGTGATGTTTCCAGAGACAAATTTGTTGAGCTGTTTCAGGAGGCCTGTCATGGAAATCAGTTTTTACTTATTCAATAAACTTGTTAGAGATACCTAGCACATGTTTCAATGAGGAATTGACAAGTTCTTAGACTGTAAAGAAGTATAAAATTAAGGTGTGTTAACAACAAATAATGGACGAGGCACGGATAAATCTTCTAAGGAAATATGTTGCTACAAGAACTGCGTTTATGAAAAACGTTGAGCAAGAACCTGATGGACAAACTGCAGAAGAAACTACTTGACTCTTTAAGCCTCTCACCGAATCTGTACTTAGAAAGTGACTCGGTGTTGATAAAGTATCACCAGATGATCTAGAAAAACTAAAGGAGAAAGGTTTGCAATGATTACTTGAAGAAGGACAAAAAAAGAGAATATTATTACAAGAACTGTTTCTGAACTTGAAGCTGTGAAAAAACAACAAAATACATGATAATAGTTTTAATGATGATAGTTGTCGCAACAAAACAAATTGAACTTGCAGAAAATTTAAGAAATTCCAGGATGTAATGACTAGTGGATCTGAAAAGTTTATTTTAAGGGTAAGACATATTGAAAAAGCTATCAGCAAGTTTGTACCAGAATACCACAGACTACCCAGATTTTTTGAGAAAAAATAAAATCAATATCGACATGACGAAAAAACTAAAATTGAGCTATGATGAATATGATGGTGTTATATCAAAACTCGAACCTTACTGTTATGAATTGGAAATGTTTTATGATTTAACTAGCGATGATGAAAAACGTGTTAATTGTACTGAAAATGAAACACTTTATGAGAATGATGTTAATCTTGATGAAATTTGCATGGAAGGAATCATAGCAAATACAATGTATCGACAAATAAAGAATCTAAACTAAAAAAGGGGTGGAACACTAGACAAATCGTTTATGACCGCTTTAGCTGAAGTTTTAAATGAAAAATATACGAGAAAAGGAGAAAAGTATTTTATACTCGTCTGATGCTTATCTCAAAAATATCTACCTCAATGTCAAACAACAAGGTGAACAAAGTAAGCAAGGTGAATCATATGACTCAGATGTTTCACTTAAATCTATAACATCAGCTGATGGATTAAAGATCTCTAACTCAGCAGTTGATATTATTCATCGACTGATGCTGCTAATCTCATCGAAAGAACCTGGAAACACTAGCACAGAAATAGACAATGAAATAGTTGAACTACTAGATCATCTACGATCAAACGGCTCTTTAACGACGGACGAGTATTATGTGTTACAGGGCGACTTGATTTGCCAACACCCTGTTCATATTTTTTTTTATCTA
This sequence comes from Megalonaias nervosa, assembly GCA_016617855.1. NCBI lineage: Eukaryota > Metazoa > Mollusca > Bivalvia > Unionida > Unionidae > Megalonaias > Megalonaias nervosa. The sequence continues at coordinate 11,407 of JAECUM010072822.1, read as the reverse complement.
CGAATAACAAATAGAAATGTCGTTGATGACGTTGTTACTTGATTCGCCTCAGACAACATCGAACAGCGCAAACGTTTTAGTTCTTTTTAACCCTGTTCTTGAACTTGGAATTGATCACCATGAGGTCGGATTAGTATCGGCTAATGTCTGGTCATCTATGGCAAATGTTCAAACTAACGATTTTTCATTTGGCATAAAACCAATAGTAAAAATCTGTTAAGATACCACAAGATGCCTACAACATAACATGTATCTATAAAACAATACATTATCTTAGAATCGCTGGCATCAGCGGTATATCATCTGATAATTATTAAACTATTCCGAATTATAACACGTTACGAGCAAGAATAACATTAAAAAACATCTTGTTTAATGATCTTAGTGGCCAATTTATATTAGGATTATTACTCGGATTTAACAAACAACAATACCTATCTGACATATCTGCGACAACATCATATGACGGCGAGACATCCGTCAACATTACAGATGAAAATACAATCTTATAAACTGTTCTATTGCAACTGGGTCATATATTTTTAACACAACAAAGTTTATCAAATAACTGTACCAAATTAAACTGATAACATATGGCGTTTAACAACTGCGCCTAGCGAATTGTTGCCGAGACATATATTTTTCGTGTTTCAGCGACAAAATAAACGTAATAATTAACTACACAACAACTCGATTATTGATAACGCTGACGTCAGACTAATATTTGTTAGAAAAAACTCTACGCAATATCCTGAACGATCAATCGAATGCAGCTTTGGTAATAATGCTAATAGAAATGTATCCCAAGAATATATGTATCTGATGGAAGCGATGCAAATGCATCAGGGCGCTGTTACTGGATTTCAGATATCAGTCGAGGAGTTTCGATCTCTTTACCAGATATTTCATTTTGACGTTAGCAAGTAAAGCGAACGAGCTATTGGAACTGGAAAATACTGTAATGAATCCATCGGCAGATCTGAGTGTATCGGCGATCTTAAAAATTTTTTAACGCGGAAAATTTCATCGTCTTGTTCCCGGTAGCATCAGTCCTCGTCCCCGAGTCCTTCTTCTCATAGTGAGTGATTGCAGTCCGCGTCCTATTCCAAGCAGATCTGGTAAGAGACTTCCTGCCATCCCTGCTAGCAGCGGACATATGAACCCGCCTTTGACCGCGGTGCGGTTCGTTCATGGTTGTTTTTGTTTTTTCTTGTAGTCCTAGGCGCTTTTCGTGCTCGTGCTAGCACGTTACAAAAACAACAACTTTAACTCGTTTGGTCTTCCTCCGAGTGATGTTCTCAAACAGTACATCTTAAAGAAATATAAAAAATACTATATAACTCTAATCAGCTTCATCCAGTTGAAATTTCAGCTTGTGGTTTTTATTGCGTTATGTTTATTTCGCAGATGCCAAGTTTGGTGGCGAACCAGGTCACCTTTTAAAGTTTATTTTGGACTTTAACCCGTTTCCAAGTATCAGCAAAGATCGCAAAACTGTACAATATTAATTTGTCTGACATCAAGTATAAAATGACAACATACCGTCTCAAATTCTGAAACAAAACCAGTGACATAAATGAAACAACATAAATAGCTAGCAATAACAGAAAACTGCTGAAAAGTATATGAGATGTCTGTGGCAGGCAAAAGAGCATGTTCCTTAAACAAGATAAATCCGATGATACAATCACTACTGGTTGTGCAATGCCAATCGTACCAATGAGGTCTGTCGATAAAGTTATTTTCGTAAGCGACTAAAAATAAAGCAAAAGTAATTGCGAAGATTTGAACAAAGATCCGTGCCTTGAACAAAATAAGGTAGCTGCTTTTTGACAGCGATTGCAAACATAGAGCTATCATCGGATCAGGATTGGATATACATACAATTGTTGGCAAATTACTGAAACCAAAGGGAGTTTGGACATTGCCAGGACATACATATATTGGTCCATGGAATCCGCTTGAGCAGCAACTCGACGGCGATGACAATCCGTTACCAGGACAAGAATCTTAGAATGCATTTGTTGCAATTGCAATGCGTCGTGATATTCGTTATCGCGATCATATCAACGATAAACCAGGTTGCGATCGGTTAATGCTTGACGAACTACGAGATATGAAACCGGATAATATGCAAGAACGATTTGACAGAAAACTAGTACAAGGTGGAGCAACATATAAACTTGGCATTGGGATGCACAGCACTACAGTTCCTGGTAAGCTTGCGTTAAATCAGCTCGCTCATGAACTACACAGACCTAAAAATCACCAGTTTCTTCGACGGAAGGTTGTCGCCGTTGATGATATCTGGGCAATAGATCTTGCGGATATGCAAAACATTGCACAGTACAACGATAACAAAAGATACTTGTTTAACGTTATTGACGTCTTTAGCAAATACGCGTTTAGTGTTCCTGTTTCTTATTAAACTGGATCTACGATAACAAATGCGTTAGAAGGTATTATTGTTAAGACGGAATGGAAACCAAATAATATCTGGACCGAGTATGGATCAGAGTTTTTCAACAAGCGTTTCAAGCAGTTTCTAAGACAAAACAATATAAAAGAGTATGTTACAGGAAATGAAGCAAAGAGTCTTGTTGTCGAACGAATAATGTTGACAAGGTTCTAACAACAATACTGGTAACATACGAGGTAAAAGATCTTGCAAACAAAGATGTAATAGGAAGTTTCTACGTACATGAACTTCATCTAACAACACAAGATATATTTGTTATCGAACGAGTGGTAAAAATACGTGGTAAACGAAGTTTGGTCAAATGGCGCGGTTACGGTGAAAGTTTTAACAACTGGATTCCAACTAGTGAAATCAAAGATCTTTGACCAGATCCGATGAGAGTTTAGAAAAACAGACTTGCATTTAACGGCTCTGCACAACGATATCATATATTGTCTTCGATCTTCGGTTAAATCTGTCAACATGTTTAAAATCTTTCCAAAGTTAAAATCAAATTTTATATTTTTTGAGGACCATAAACTTCTAGTTGTCTAATACACATTAACGGCTTATCCCAAAATATCTGATGCTCTGTGGCAATAAAATGACATTTTTTCAAAATCCCTTTGGCAAGATTATATTTGACATTATTTCGTGATTGCGCAGCAACATAAACTTGTTCATGTTGAGGTATAATACCTTCTTCATCAGCAAGTTGATCATTAGGTACAGGAAACAAGTATGTTTCTAGATTAAATTGTGCTTATTTTACACATAGATATGCTATTGTCAGTTGATTACAATTTTCAGTTTAATCTAGAGCAGCTCGAAGATCATATATATTTAAACATATCATTTCTTTTTTATGAGCAACATTGTGCATAAAACTTGTATCTAATAATGATGATACAAATGCCAGATGAAATAAAGAGTATTGTCAGAGCTAAAACCTTAAATATAAACCTGTTGTTTGTCGCGGTTAAAGTTTTTATAAGCGATAAAAACAGATCTCAAACATGTTAATCGTTGGATATGATCCTTATTCGGCTTACGAAGTGTTATTGACAGATTCGGAGGTATTGGAACTTGGAAAAGATAAAAAATATTTGTCAGATATGACAGGAAAATTGTCATGAAATGGGCCACTGCTGCTTGACGCGAGAAAATCTTAGGGATATTTTAAAGATCGATATGTGATTAGCAATTTTGTGTTGATTATCATATAATGGAACGGTTTCTTACTAGAGCTAATGTTAAAAATCCCTACCAACTTGAACAGGCTATAAGAAACATGTTTCGTGGTGATGTTAATTCTACGGCCAGCTTTGCAGTAGAACGAGGAAAAAAACAATTTTATTTAGCTTAACAACGTCCAAGTCAATCTTATCCTAAAATATGGTAAAATTTGGATAGAGTACGACAGAGAGGCGCTAGAGAAATATGTTAAATGCTGTTTGACCAACAGCCATGTTGCCGCTATGCTAAACTGTAACTGAATATCGAAGAAGATTCTATCAAAAGTTGTTGCTGAGTATGACGATTTTTTGGTGTCATCAGTGGCATATTTATTGATGCTGGGTTAAAATACTTTGCCGCTGATGAGATTGAATGAAATAATGTTTCTTCTCTTGTGACAGAGTTAGTTGATCTAACAGCTTTGGCAGGTTTTTTTTAAATTGAACCTTCCCTTACCTCTCCTGTTATTTTCTTTAGAGGTAACAAGATCAAGATTTTCCAGACGATTAGCAACTTTATTGCCGTTGATATGACCGATAGCTAATGCACTAGGAACCAAACGATGAAAAACTTCAGAAACGAAATGCTATTACCAAAACGACCAAGAACTTTTTTTGTTCTAATGTTCCTGACAACACCTCTGCTAGTCTCATGCAAATCATATATCGGATGTTGTTTAAACTCATTTCTCTGAGAGAACAATTTGCAACGCTATTGTCGGTGACTTGATCATTGACTTGATAAACTTGCCGGAATATCATCATTAAACAATGTCCAGGTAAAGTCATGTAAAAACACATTGGTGTACTTTGCTTCATCGCTGGACTTTACTTTTATCTTATAACCAGCTGGTGTCATAATCCCGAACGAAGCGTTGCTTTTAAGATTAATAATAACTCCAAGTTCATTGCCGGCAAACAAGTTATATTTTTGATGACACCAGAATATTCCCTGGCACCTTGCAAGACTATTGATGATAATGGGTTGTTTGTATAGATTTGCCATCATATATGTTACGTATATGTAATATAATTACTTGTGTGTTAGTTTCAAATTTCTTTTTTATGTTATTTTATTTCATTACTTGTTAATTGTAATGATAACTTTATTCACTGGACTTGACATTTTTCCAGAAAATTCAGTTCAGATATGTTAAACCTGATAAATACGCAGTTCGTAGAAACAGTGTATCTTTCGGAGACCTAAAGTTTAGGTCCAGTTTCAGCTCTATTGTAAACAACTTTTAATTTTTTTATTATTGAATCTTATAGTAAGATTTGTTCAGTACAATCGAATCCGTACATGGCCTACTTGATAACTGACATATGATGTTACAACGTTTCTCGAAAAGAAGTGGTCACGTGACCCTATCACGTGGTTCGTTTGGCGTCTCAGTTGGAGTTAAAGTGACGTATCATAGTGTTTTTCTAGTCAGTCGTAATTCATATCTTCGGGCTCAAAGGTATTATTCTTATTGTTGCCAGTTTGATTTAAATTTTTCTATTTTCGGAATTAATAATTTAGTTACCCTGGATAATACTTGTGCTCATCAAAATTCTTGGACAAAGACATTCACTGAAACTTATTCGGAATTCTAAAGCCGGAATATTATTCTTGGTGATTCAGCAAGGAACTGTTGACACGACAACACAAAACAGGTTATAGGAGACGTCAGTTAGTACTTTTTAGTGATAGGACTTATATTTTTAAATTCCAGGATTAATGTTTGGATTATATTCACAAGCCGTAAGTCCTTTTCCACATTTATACCTTGTTTTCAAGGGAAATAAATTATTTTGTTACATTTGGAAAGCTTGTTGAGTTCACTATTTTCTTTGTTACTTTTGTACGGGCCTAGACACGTAACATATATTATACGTTTATCACATCTCTAATTGACAGTTTCGTATCGTATCATTTGAGAATTATAAAACACAATATTATATGATCTTGAAACTTGAAATTTATTCATGACAAAATATCAGCCCCAAAAAATTGTAGCAGCACTTGCCGGATTCAATCACAGTTGGAGATTTGATAATCAACTTTTACTAACAAATTTCTCATCTACAAATCTGTTTCATTTACTTCAAACAACTGTATAATCAGAACTTGACAAGCATAGCGGATTAAAAATTATGGTGCAATTTCATGTGCGTTTTTTAAAGATAAGTATATTGTTAGATCGGCTAGTTGATCAACAACAACAACAACAACATCAATTCGAATAACTTGTTGATCCTCACATTACATTGCTATCCCACCGAGTTTTGATTGGGACAAATCTGATGTCTCTGTTAGATGATATATTTCAGGAGAGACAGAAAAGATTGATGAATACACAACAACTAGCTCGAGATGGAGATAACAGAAATTTTGTTTCACACTATGAAATATAATCCATTGCGAGGTAGCTCATATGTCGATCTGCCAACTGAATTTAAAAACTCGAAATGTTTAATCATTGTCGAGAGCAATGATAACAAATGTTTCCAGTGGGCGTTATTGTCAGTGTTGTTCCCAGTAGATAAGCACACCGACAGAGCATCAAATTACATCTGTCATCATAACAATCTAAACTTTTCCGGAATTATATTTCCTGTTTCAAATTCCAAAATTTCAGAAACAAAACATTTTACTTCTACCAGGAAGTATTAATGTATTTTGAGTCGATGATGATACTCAAAAGATCTACCCAAGATATATCAGCTATAGAGTCACATCAGATACCGCTAGATCCAAACAAACAACAATAACCTTGCTGTTCTATAGAAACCACCACGTGTGGATTACAAACTTTAACGGGTTGATCGGTGGGTAGTATAACAAACATAAAGAAGAAAAATATTTTTGCTTCAGATGTTTACAAGGATGTAAGTCACAGCTGGTATTGAATCGTCATCTCGACTATTGTTCTAAGGTACAACTAATGTCAATTCCTGGTAAAGAAGAAAATATATTGCAGTTTACAAATTTCAGATATGCGACGAAAATTTCTTTTACAATCTACTACGATTTCGAGTCGATTCTACTTCCTGTTCAAGGAGCAAAAAATAACCTTGATAAGTCCTCGACAAAAAAAAGTACAAGAACATATTTTATGTGGGGTCGCATATAAAGTTATATACGCTGTTGATAAGCGTTTATCAATTTTTTTTAAAACTTTATTTTGGTTCCAATCTGTGTTTGTGGCTACTGAAAAATCTTATCAACGAGGTTGATGCCATAATGATGTTGCTTGTTAGGAAAATGAAAATGAAACCGCTTACAACAAAACAAGTAACATAATTTGCTCCAGAAAAAAATAGCCATATTTGCGAGCAGGCGTTTACTACTCAAGTTCAAGTAAAAGACCACTGTCATATTAGAGGTAAATAATGCAGTCCAGCTCATGACAAATGCAATCTTAGAGTTCGTTCCTGTTGTTGCACATAATTTTTGTGGATGCGATTCTCATATTATCGTAGAAGCATTCGGCAACAAAGATATAATAAACCGCCTAAAATCAATAGCAACGACAAAATAAAATGCATCCTAATAATACGGAACAGTATATATCAGTGACACTTGCCAAGTGGAGATTTATTGATAGTCTTCAGTTTATGGAGGCATCGTTAGACTAACGCGTAAAAGGATGTGGAAGGTTTGATAATATGATTGATCATTTCAGTGACAAAGCAAATTTACTTAGAAGAAAAGGTATCTTTACATACGGATATCTTGGCGACCGGATAGATTTAATGAAACAAGTTTACCTGACCGCGACAAGTTTTACTCCAGGTTAAATCTTGAAAGTGTCAGCGATGACGACTTTGCTTACGCTAAACAAATTTGGAATGAATTTGATTGTTAATCCTTCGGTGATTATCAAGACATATATCTCATCACAGACGTGTTGTTGCTTGCGGATATATTTGAATATTTTAGAGATACCAGCGCTGATAACTACTGACGTGATTATGCATTGTATTGCTCAGCACCAGGATTACGTTGGGACGCATTATTCAAGCTCATCAAAATAAAACTCGAACCGCTGACAGGTCCTGACATGTTTTGTTTCGTAGAAAGTGGATTCAGAGTGGAATAAGCGTTATAACAAAAAAGAATATGCGATCGCGATTACAAGTACATGAGCAAGTATCATAAAACATTGATGTCGTTTTTCATAGTGTATTTTTCCGCAAATAATCTGTAGGGATACGCAATGTTTGAGCCGATGCCATATGGCGGATTTACGTGGAAAGGTCTGGATCAGTTTTTCAAAGAAACGGGTAAAACAGTACCAGATGATATTGGCTATTTTGTTGAGGTTGATCTTGAATACCCTGTGAAGCTACATGACTCTCATTAGGACCATCCAGTTTGTCCAGAATCAATGTTGATCGACTATAGTTTGTTATCAGAGCAAAAAAGTAATTACACTTTCAGCACTAGTGGTAAATCAGTTGTTCAAAAATACTTCTTAATCTTCTTGACAAACGGAGATATATTTTTACACCATAAAATGTGAAACACGCACTTGGTCATGGTCTGGTAGTAAGAAAGTTCATCGTGGATTAAAGTTTAATCACTCGCCTTGGAAAGATTTCATCGACTCCAATACCAGACGAAAAGCAGCAGCAACAACTGAATTTGAGAAAAGCTTCCTTAGGCTCGGAAACACTATCGAACATATACGAAAGTGAGTCAATATTGAAATTGTTAATAACGCTGAACTTCATAATAAACTTGTAGCATCTGATATTTTTGTGAATATGAAAATTTGTAATGAAAATCTTGTTGGGATATATAAGCGAAAGAGAAACTTAAATTTGAATAAACCAGTTTATGTTAGTATGGCAGCACTTGTGATATCGAAATGGTTGATGTTCGACTTTCATTCCGATTTTGATAAGGTTAATTGGCCTGATGCGTATATGTTCACTGACACTGATTCGCTCATGTACAAGATATAATCTGATGATATAAGAATTTTATGTACACCGGGATCTGTTTGATCTTTCAGATTTTTCAACATATAGCTGATTTCACTGCGGTGACAATGAAAAGGTACTAGGAAAGTTTAAACACGAAGTTTCAATAAAAATTACAACGAAATTCATCGGATTGCGTAGTAAAATCTACTGTCCAAAATTATCAGATAGTAAGGTTAAGAAACGAGCCAAGAAAATAAAAAGAAATGTTGTCGGTAAGGTAATAGGATTTGGAAATTATTAGTCTGCGTTAGATGGTTTTCGTGGCCATGTTGAAATGATGGCAAGAAAATCAAATTGTTACAAAATTGAGACCGGGGCCCCGAATGGCCTAGTGGTCTAAAGCGCTGTCCGTTACGGATCACTGCCATCTCACCTCTGTCTGCGTTGGTTCGAGTCTAAGATTCGGCGAATGTGGATATGTGAGAAAGCTTGCCAGTAGCTTCTCGTGGATCGGTGGTTCTTTCCGCGGATTTCCCGGTTTCTTCCTCCACCATTAATACTGGCCGCCATGTATAGCCTATCGTGTGCTGGAAAATGGCGTTAAGCCCCACAACAACAACAACAACAACAAAATTTAGACCGATGTCATAATAAAATATGGTCTTTGCAATTTCGATGATAAGAAATACTGGTCTGATGGCATTAATATATTAGCGCTGGGATATTAAAAATATGATGTTGATTTTAGCAAAATATATGTTTTAGATTGGTTGCTACAGTGAATCGCTATCAATCTCTAGCAATTTTGTGTAAAATATCATATAATGTTCTCTAGCAATTTTGTGTGAAATATATGAATAGTCTTGTGTAAAAGGTGTTTCTGGCTCAAACCACTATTTTGTTTGACGACGGCGACGATTCAATAACATGTCATGGACGAGTAAACGATTATAAAATAAAGTTTGCTGTCTCAACAAAGTTGTTTTCGCAGTTGTTTAGACGAACTTGAGGGGCTATGGAGGGGGGTAGAATCATGTTGTCGTCCAATACAAAATACGGTTTTGGGCTAGAAAAAGACTGCCGATGGTTGTATAATAAGTCGAACATGTTGTTACCTGAAGGTAGGTCTAGATTTCTATCTTGTTACGAACGCCTAATTGTTTCTTCATTTTCTTCGCTCGTAGCAAATGAAACTTCAATGTCATTGCCAGAAGCACTGCCTGAGGAAAGTCATACATGCTCGTAACGCAATATATGGCGGGCTCCGCCCCCAAGCTCTGCTGGCTCATTGTAATAAAACAACCATTTAGTTCCTCTAGGGACAAATGAGGCATTACACCTTCAATCGTTAATGAAACAATTTGCCCAAACTACCATAATGTGACTTTAAACGACATAAGACATCATCCGCCTACTTTGTGGTGGATAAATGATTTGGTTGTTCGATCTTGTGTGTCGAAGTTGTCCCCGTGTCAATGATCCCGCACAAACTCATGTCCAGGTTTCCAGTCTCGATATCGCTGTCTTAATGCGTTCTCTGGTCATCTGGGTAGATGGCGGTACGGAAGTGTTAGGAAGGTCGGGAAGAGTACATCCATTAAGGGGCCCTACCACCATGGGTTTCTCCCTTTGCCGCTCTGGTGCTAGTAACATTTATTAATGGTGTCATGCGTGTCTAAAATCTCATCGTCATTTCATATCAGCTCTAAATAGTTAACACGAATATTTTAAGTCCGTGAGCTAGACTCTGGAGAAGCAGAAAAGCAATACAATAAGAGATACCCGGTGAACATATAGGAAACGTATGTACATATAGTGGCAAACGCAGGAGAGAAGGCCGAAAATCAATCATCATTGGACACCTCAGCCCGTACATCTAACTAACTGGGACAATAAACGGTATTAAGTGATGTTTATGGTGTCCTGGATGTTACCACTGGGCACATTATGCCACCATTAATATAGTCTGATATTGACACATATGAGGTTGATGTGGAAAACGCCAAGTTTATATTCCTATTATCTCAGACCAATATATCCTGAATCTGAGATCCACCTGCAAAAGTCGCATTGGTTACAATATATGTTGACTAAGCAATAACAACATCTAGGTAACCATGCACAGTGAGTGACAATTTCAATCAAGGATGGTTTTCCTTGATCTCCTGCACAAACAAACTAATTAGCCTGATTTACAAGCTTGTGCTGTGAGCCTAATACGATTGCCTGTGACTATTGGAATCCACAACCACGAAGCTTGCATCACGATAGTAAGGCACGTTGTATCTTTTGGCAGTCAGTTGGTCACCCAATTTAGAAAAAGGGTTGAGGACAGTCAAGTAAGGTTTATCAGTTTTGAATAGTTTCACCAATGGCAGTTCAACACAGGTACAATTAAATATTGTATGTCCAATTTAAAAAATACCATTGTGATACATCAAGACTGTTGTGCTTCTTTATGTTACTTAGTATAGGACCAAAGAATTGCATCAGTGTTTATTTATGAACAGGTTTATTTTTTTTTTTTTTTATTTTTTTTTTTTAAGTCCCTAGTGGGCGTTTAATAAAATGCGTTGTATGTGTCAAACTATATACTGTTGCATTCGCCAAGAAAGGAGTTAACGTTCAGTTTGCCAAGGTACATATACGTACCAAAGTCTCATGCTGCCGACACTCGGGCTGTATCTCAACAAAACTACACGAACACGGGACAGTTTCAAGCAAGACTTAGTTGTTGTATTTCTTGTGTTATTCTATAAGGCTGTTTCAGAAGACAGCTAAGCACTATTTCGTAAGA
>JAECUM010072812.1:0-13914 GCA_016617855.1 Megalonaias nervosa | reverse complement strand
TATATATATATATATATATATATATATATATATGTCGGCGATATGTCATGAGAGGGACCCTGTAAATAAAAAATAAAAAAAATAATTAAACAAAAACTGAAAACAGAATAAAATGGATCTGCACTCTAAGGTGGTGGTGCAAGTTGATTCTGATAATTGATTTAATAAGCTGTTTTAGTCGAACGAATAGTGTCTGTCTGATAGAGAGCATTCAACGAGAGACGTCGTTAAACAATCTGCTTAAAACAACTAGCACAACTGGCTAATCAGATCAAAGCAAGCAAACGCAGATGTTCGTGTTCTAAATCCTGTTTATATCCTGTATGTAGTATGAATAGAGTATAAGATACCATCGTTCTGGCATTATCTCTGACGCTGCTGTATGATAAAGGCAATACAATGAGTATGCTCTCAGCCAGACTTCTGATTTTAATTGTTTCAACTGTCCAAGTAGGGACATCAATTTTGAAAGATGAGGATCCAGCCGATCTGGAAGCTGTTCGCATTCGACTAGAGGAGGAGAAAGCCAAGAGGCTTCTATTACAGAATGACGTTGAGGTACTTATGATACAAGTTGAGGAACTGAAAAGAAAATGTGATCAAAAGGAAAACAAGGGTAATAACCTTATTACTTTTCTCCAAGTTTGCTGATCTTTCGCTTATTTGTTTGTGTCTATTCTTCTCTTTTGCTTCTTTCTAACTTTCGCTGTATCTGTCTATCGCAATCTCTTTATTTCTGTGTATGTAGTTATATTTTCTTCAATTAAAAAATAACATTGCTCACCTATTTGTGTATATATCTTATATACTTTTTTCAAATGCTATACATTGATTATTCAAATGTTGATATCATAGAGGCCATTCTTGAGTTTGATGTGCTACATCTGTTACAAAAACATAAAGAAATACCATCCAAATATTTGTAAACATATGCCTAGTTCTAAACCCTTCCCCTAGATTTAGCGAGTGACTCGCTTCACCCATTTGTCTTTTCAGGTTACAATGTAAATATTACGTTAGCTACTCCCAATATTGGTTTCACCAATACACTGTCCAAAGACACAACACTAGTAGAAAGAGAGACTGCAATTATTGACGACGTCAAGATTAGTGTACCATGAAAGGCAACGTTGTGATAGGATGGATATATTCCGACTGTACCAACTATCATACAGGATATACTCTTGTGGTTAAAGTGGTTTAAAGAAAGCCAGAAAGTATTTGTTAAGAAGCATTCACGTGAACCAGAAGCTCAGTACGCTAACCTCCGGCCAACTTTCATCGCTATGATACATGTTAGATCTGCCTAGGAGTTCAACATTGCCCTCAACTGATGCTTGGACCTTTTCGTTGAGAATAAATCATTTAGTGATCAAGTTCATTTATATTTCTTTTCGTTCTACAACTGCAAGGTCATTACGTCATTACGTTGTTTTTCAGAGTATAAAAGACGAAGGTTTTCTTTCCGTCGTGTTTGTAATAAAGGGAAAAAAAAACAAACAAACAATTCATCAGCTCAAATTAATACTTTACGAAAAACGAGCAGACTTCACTTGGTTAATTTATATTGCGGAAACATGGCAATTTTTATTTATGCCTGTGAAGATTTCTCAAAGAAATTTCAGATTTTGTCTTCTTTAATGCACATTGCATAGACAAAACGCTAGGCTATATTTTTGCAAACAGTCATTTGATATTTTATTCCTTAGGGAGCTGCAGTAGTTCAGTTGGTTGATCCTCCAACTCGTAGAACCAGGGTAAAGGGTTCGATACCCGTCCAGCCTATACCTGGTCGGCTGTCTCTGTGTGTCCTTAGGAAAAGCCCTTAACTCTCATTTCAACGGCAAGATATAGCCAAAATTGTGTTAAACGTGCCATTCAACCAACTAAAACAACAGCAGCAAGACCAACACAATCTTTAACACAGTCATTGTAGACGAGGTTGTTACTAGAGCTATAATGAGAGGATATGGTATGAATATTCTATAGGGCACTCGAGACTGCGAGTCGGCAATGCGAAAACAACAAGTCAATCAGAAATATCAGGCGTACACATGTAAAAAGTGCCTGTAGGATGAACAATGTGGGTCTGTCTAAGAACAATAGAAATTTAGCATTGTATGAAGGTATGGGGAGAATTGGAAATAGAGACGTTATGGGGAAAATAACAATTTAACACTGGGAGGTACTTTGAGTCATATTTATTCCAAGCTTGACAAAACATTACTGACGTACAGGCCCAGTTTCTTCCTTAAAATTCAGGTAGGTCTCAGAGTGTTAACATTATGGACGTTTTTAACATTAAATTTCGCTTGTTTCATGAGTGGCTCACAATATTATATCTGTAAATGTGTTTTTATCATTAAATTCCCCTTATGCCTAGAGGAATATATTTTCAGAATGCTAGGCGTAGTATTAAATGTCATTTGTACCAAGTGTACCATTTTGTGCGCAGGGTGGTTACATTTGCGCAGCTTTAATTGATTTATATGGTGGATGTGAACGATGTGAGGATCAAGTTAATTCATAGAGAATTTATATATAATTTATAGATAATATATATTTATATTTATATATAATTTATATAAAGTCGTGTTTGGATCAGACTTATTTATGAGCCATTTCGTATGTTGTCCATATTCATATTATTTCCAAGTACCGATATTCTTTCATCGACTGAATCCCACATTTGATTGATTTCGTTACTACTTTAAAAGTAGTAACAAAATAGAACACACATGATTTTCTGACAACAATTTTTGCCTCTTCGCTGGATTTAACACTACGTCACCATGTCCTAAGTCTATAGACAAATTTTAACGGTTATTTTTTTATGAAAATAATTTAATTTATGCTGTCGGCTGGTAGAAAATACAATAAAACAATATTGCATGCCACTGACTTATTTGATATTATGGGAAGATAAAGCAAGAGAAAATTACAACCAGGCCGAGAGGCTGAAAAGCAGTTTTTCATCAGACACAGCTTGATGAGCAAGGGTGGTAGCAAAATCTTACTTGATTCAACAAGTGGTGGATGCTGAACACTTTTCCTCCCAGGCTCGAATGACTGTCGGAGTGGCCAATCTCTCTTGATGTAGTGGGAATCTCTCGCACGACTATCCCAGCAGTACTTTGTGTATCCAGTCTGCAGACCAAGCAAGAGAGCAAGACCCTTCAACTCGCCACAAAGCTGCCACTGATGTTGATCATAGTTTATGCATCTCAAAAGTTGTTCATGCTTTCATAGGTTTCTTTCATATGGACTGCATGACCAACTGAAATTGATGGCAAAACATTACCATTATGAAGCAAAACCGATTTCAGACTCGTCTTCGATGAATCAATGAACAGTCTCCACTCATCTGGATCATGAACGATGTTGAGGGCTGCCATCACACCATCGATGTTGTTGCAGGCTACAAGATCACCCCTTCCATGAAGAAGAATGGGACAAGATCCTTTTGACGGTCACGGGACATGGAAACCCTAACATCACCTGCCAGGAGATTCCACTGCTATAGTTTGGAGCCCAACAGCTCTGCCTTATTCTTCGATAGTTCCGAATCCCTGACAAGGTCATTCAGTTCACCTCGTAGCATGAGGTGTGGTTCAGAGGAGGAGGATGGAAAAAAATATGGGTCATGTGACAATGATGGTTCAGGACTAGCAGTTTCATCCTCTTCCTCTTCCTCGCCTCACTTAAGTGAGAATGATTCTGGTGCAGTCCTTCTCCGTAGGCAAAGAGGCGTATAGCTGATGGAATGTTTGAATAATGCGCAGTCCACTTTTTCTCTTTGACACACCTTTCCCAACTGGGGCACCATACAGAGGTAATAATTGTTGATATGATCTGTTGGCTCTCCCCAAATGATTGGCACTGCAAAAGGCATAGACTTCCTTTTACTGCTCAACCACTGGTGAAGATCATTTGCACAAATGCTACAGCATATGTGTGGGGCCCACCTCTTGTCCTGATCTCCAATTTGGCAACCAAAATAAAGGTGATAGGCTTTCTTAACCATAGTGGTTATACTGCACTTTTGTGATGCAAAAGTCAGTTCACCACAAACATAGCAGAAATTATCTGCATTGTTCACACAAGTAAGAGGCATCTCTGTTCACTTTGGCTAAACAGAAATGTGTCACTTTGCAAAATCAAACACTAACAAATAAGAAAGCACGACACTGTATGACTTCTAGAGCTGATATAGGGCAATTTGTTCAGCAGAGTGATGCAAGCTTAGTTATGACTGCATCATCCATAACTTCTAGGCATAACATGATGCAATTCATATCATCTATGACGCAATACCAGCTTCAGATTGCATTATTCAATGTTGTGTCTAATAAAGCAAGTACTGTCCAAACCCAGTCATAGATTTCTTCGTTGATGCAGTCAAAGATGTATTTTAGTCATTTCTGGTTTAAATGGAGATCCCTTCCCTTTATAACTCACTTATCCTCCACAATTCCTAACTCAAAGGTCGTATATATTGACCCAGTATCATATCTTTAAAACTAGAGCCAATCAACAATTTTAAGCATCGTTTTCTTTCTAAGTGACTCAGAATTAGTAAAGTTTGACTAAATTTATTTCGGAAGCATTTTGACTGTAGACCAGTTTTATTAATGCGTTTATAGTTGTGTTGTAACAAAGAAAACCCCAATAATATCTCGCCAAAAATATTACGCATTGGTCTAGTTGGTGAATTTATTATATCCTTTTTAAAGTTTCTAAAAACCAAAAAATATTTTTCTCACATTGGAAGTCTTTGTTATCAATAAGCTGCTATGTTCTGAATAATGTAATAGTATTCTAAAAAGATTTATTGCGTTATTTTAAAGATAAAGAAACATTTAAATAGTTCAACGACTGACGAAATTTGTTTGAACTTAAAAATAGCACAGAAAAGCATATTGAAGCCAAGGGCTATCATATCTCTATCAGAGACGTACCATTTTACAAGTCAGTCAAAACACTAAATCAGAGACAACATTTAGCTGGAGGTTTTGGTAGGAAACTAAGAGCCTCAGAGCCAATAAGCGAAGACGACGAAAAAGTATTATTTCGGCTGGCTAAATGGACTGTCACATAACAGCTGCTTTGCAATTTTTCCCGTTTAACTATTTTGATGGAATGTTAGGCTAGCCATAGAAGACATACACTGTATAATACAGGTCATCCCTCCAACAGCGAGCATGCAAGTGGCAGGGCGTCAACATATGTCTTTTTTAGCTGGTAATAAGAATGGTAATAAATATACTTACATTTATTAATCCTGAATTTCCTAAAAATGTATTTTCTTAGTTCTGTAAATCCTAATAATATGACCCATGTCAAAGGAAACCAGATACACGCCGAAATCGTACTGTAATTTCGACTACATTCCCAAATGAAATCACATTCTCCTTGCTGCACTGATTTGACCCAAAAAATCCAGTCAATCATAAGCAGAAAAGCAGAATTGAGTTGGATCAACAGAAATGCAAAATCCTTCATTCCAGACCAACTGGAAAAGTTTCTTCAATGCTAATTCATTCAAAATATAACTCTAAATTTCAATTTTAAGTTGACCAAAGCGAGAACATTTTTTATTAGTGTACGAAGTTCAAAGTTCGCTGAGTGGTGCTATGTGCACATTAATATTGTTTTTGTGTATTGATGAATCTACGGTTGTTTATTTATTTTGAAATACAGCATCATTTTAATTACTTTGTTTCTTGTAGTGTATTCCTTTATTATTAAGCCCTATGTAGGACAATGAAGTGAGTATATAATAAAAAAGGTTACTGCATTTGTATTAGAAAATATGAACTCGTTTTCTCGGACTAATACTTCACTCCCAAAGTCGTGCAGTAGTACTCAGAAAATATTCTCTCATATTTTCCCATACAAGTGCAGTAACCTATTATTGTACTTATTTGTTTTTCTATCGATTTTATGCTGAATGAAATTCATACAGATTCACCATATTAAACTTGAAAACATTAGGAGTGCCTGGCAAAAGAAAACTGAAAATATGAGGTAATATTATTTTCTAAAAGTGACACATTATTGTGTGTGTGTGTGTGTGAGAGAGAGAGAGAGAGAGAGAGAGAGGGGGGGGGAGGTAGGGATGGAGTACAGTATTGTGTGGGTTTTGGATAGTGTATAACTACTAGAGTAGATAACCGGGTGCTGGGTAGTAGATCATCGAATAATGGTTAGTCAAAATGCATATTAAACATATGGATATCTTTAACATTACGTTTTCTCTTGTCGCCATAAGGAACCATAATGTCAATATTATAGACTAAATGTGCAATATTAAATTTCCGCTGGAGGCCATATAAACTCACACATGTTAAACTACTTAAATTTGATTTCCGCTTGACCTTACAGACACCTACACATGGCAGACCAATAGATGCTTCTCGACTAGGTTACTAGCAGATGATTCACCAAAATTTACCATTTTTAACAACGCACACTGAAGCAAACTCGACCTATAATTCACAAATATGGATACTAACAGAAAGCTTGATTTGCGTTCTGTTTATTATGTAATTTTCGTAAAGGTATCTTGAGTTTCAATGTACTTATTTCAACTTCCAAACACCATATAAAGTCAACGGTAGATCTGCCCGCTGACCACAAATATGGCGGATGATGACGTCATTCGGAAACTATCGTAACCATTTCATTTACCGTTAACCGTACAAAGGCCCACACAGGTTAATTCTAAAACGTAATGTTAATTCCCCGTTTGACCCCATACAGCCTAACACAGCTGAACCTTCGGACTAACTGAGCAATGTTATTAATTCTCGTTAGACCACATACAGGCGCAAATTTAGTAGTTTTTAATTTGTTCAACAAAATCCTTAAACCTGGCTAGTCTAGTTTTATTAGAGCAATGTGAATAATGACAGATCAGGAACTTAAATTTATCAAAATTTCTTGATTGTATTTATTTAAGAACATTTATGTATGGTTCATTACTTTCAATACATCAACTAACAGCAACACATCCCACGGCAAATTTAGTGAAGGAACAGGCTTCTACTGAAGCAGTAGCACACATTTTTTTGAAGGAACCTAACCCTCTTACTTCTCTTGTGTGATCCTATATAAGTATATTTGTTGGTATAGTGTATGATATCACGCCTATCCTTGGCAAAAACTCTACAACTTTGATATAAATGTACACCAATCTTACCCCAATCATATTTGGTTTTGATAAAGTGTAATCACAGTGTTCTATTATCTGGGTCTGCAAAGTTGTAGATTAGCTAATAGAAGATGCAAAATTAAAGTCACTTTTAGAAAATGTAATCGAGAAAAGAAGATTATATCTTATTCCGTGGGTGATTGGAGTTCAGAAAAAAAAACAAAACAAACATCGTGTATGAAATTCAGAGATGTATTGGCGTGATTGATTTTCCTGAAATGCCAGAACTAAATTCTATAACATATTCATATAATATAAATAAAAGTCATCTCTTGGTCCTTAGCTATGCACCATAAGAAAG
The DNA here is from genome assembly GCA_016617855.1 of Megalonaias nervosa. Lineage (NCBI taxonomy): Eukaryota > Metazoa > Mollusca > Bivalvia > Unionida > Unionidae > Megalonaias > Megalonaias nervosa. Next base: position 6,400 of record JAECUM010072812.1, on the reverse strand, counting down.
TGTATTTAAATGGGTACTTCATATTTGGTTATACAGTTAAATATCACTCCTTTCATGAATGTGTTTAGCTTGCACAGCAAAGGGATGTGTTCGTTCGTCAGTTGATCTTTAATTTCATCATATACTTTGATTCAGTTCAAATTGAGTACATTTTCACCTCGCACACTTCACATTCCATTGGAACTATGTCTTTTGCAAAATGTGCATTTTTCTGGTAATTTTGCATTTTTGGCTCAGGTATGTACTGTAGCCTAATATCTTTAAAACTAGGTCAAGGACATGGCTTCTATATTTTGACATAAAGTAATGTCTACATCCAGAATAAGAACAGCTAGGATGTTCGTTGAAATTGTTGAGATTCAATAGATTATCTTGATGAGCGATACCCTTGTGTTATACTATCTGTATGTATTATCACAGTGATCTTGGTAATATACCACTGTTACGTGTAGGCTCGTACGAATGTAACAAAAGAAAAGAGTGAAGCCAACAAGCTTTGTAACTTTTAACAAAATTATTTATTTCCCTAGAAAACAAGGTAAAAATATGAAATAGGACTTACGGTTTGTGAATATAATCCAAAAATTAATCCTAGAATCTAAAAAATATAAGTCCTATCACTAAAAGTTCTAATCTGAATCCAGGCTCGAATCTCGATGAAGTTCCAATATGGAAGGCGATGACGTCAGATGAGGCCGTTGTACTGATGGCAACAGTTCCTCCTTGAAACACAATTTATAATATTCTGTTTTAGAACTCCAGAATAAATTTCCACTAAATGTCTTTGTCCCAGAATTTTTATAAATAAAAGCACTTGTTTTGTTTTCCAGAGAATATGAATATTAAATCCCAAAAAATAGATGAACTTCAGAACAAGCCGGCATCTACAATTAAAAACACTTTGAGCTCTAAGGTGTAGGAATACGACTGACTAAATTTCACTAAGACACGAGTATTAAACCCAACTAAAACGTCATTTCGACACTCGTGATGGGTCACATGATCACTTAATCATCCAACCACGCAGTAAAAAAAGAAATGCCATTTGTCACGTACGCTAGAATAGCCCTATATAAGAATCAATTTCCCACACTGGAAATAAATTAAAAAGAAAGGCTGTTTACGACTCAGCTAACACGTGGGCCGGACATGACCTTGGTAATAGCCAATCATTTTCGCTTAGTGTTTAAAAAACGTCTCAGCCAAGGTGAGCTAAAAATACTGATAATGTAATACCTTTTACGTTCAAATCAGGTCAAAACAGAGAAGTGATTTTTCCGAAAAGAGATTCAAAACCAATGAAAATTATCATTACAATAAAATATAATGAAACAAAAATAAAATAAAAAAGAATTGAAAACCAACACACAAGCAATTTAATTACATATTCGTAACAACCACTACGAGGAATGTTTTGTTTGGAAATATTTCATATTTTCATGTCAGCTACTTTTAGCCATATTTATATTAAGGTTTCTAAATTTGCCTAAAATCTACAAACTAGTTTTAAAAACACGACATCATGACTAAGCTGTTCTGCACATAATGTCCGGACTATTATTTCATTGAAAACCCCACAATTGGTCACACAAAAGAATTGGTGATACAATAATCTCCAAGCTCTTTCAAAACTGTAACAAAATATTTCTAATGGCGGAGACTGTACATAAAGACTTTTAGGACTGAGTTTCCCGAGCAACTGACGACCGATTTGGTGTTCTGTATTGTATTCTAATCAAGATAACTTAAAACATTCTTTACGTGCGAATGATCGTATTTCGTCAATGTTTTGGAAAGTTTATTCCAGCGTCATCTTGGCCCTTATTTTATACATGTAAACAAACCAACAAACAAAAGAATTTTGCGCAGAATTGGTGGGACGAGGTGTATCAATATTGGATTTGTTGTGGTGTTGATGCCCTTGTTTCTTGTGATACTTAACCTTTTTCAAGCCTTACTGAAACCAATGTCTCTGCACTTCAACATAGTTTATTTATTGGCTTGAAACCATGGAACCCAGTCGCTCAGAAGAAAGAAATAGGAGCACTTGAACATCAGTAGACAACACATGATATTTGAAATGTGAATTATTAGTAAAGGATTACTGTAATATCATTACATAATGCCATGCCTTGTATTTGGAATGTGAACAACTCCTGTTAGTAGGTTTACAGTAACTTTACTAATCCACACATACAATCTCGAATAAGAATGTTTGTAAAATAGAAATGACAGGTTATATGTTACTCCTTTTATCTTCAATAATTTTTGTTTCAAATCTTGAATGAGAATTTTGTCAACATAATTGTTGCTTGCTTAGCAGCAAAGCCGTTACAATACCTTTCAAAGTTTTGAGCTCACTCTGTTTTTACTTGGCCACTTTTGAAACTTTAGTATATTATCAATAATGGAAAACCAGAAATGATCATCGCTATACTACTTCAAACGTAATGTGAAACTTTCAAAGACCCACACAGTGACATCATAACGTTAAATTCATATATGTTTCGTCCCCCGTCAATTTCCCCAAAAGTTGCCCAAATCACGTCCCTATAGCAAACTGATCCCTCCACCCATGACCAACCCGCCATCCCTTGAATTTTTTTTTCAAACTTCTATGTTTTAGATTGAATTGAATCATACAACCTTCAGAGTAATTATACTATAATTTTAGAACTGACTTTTTGTATGAGCAATGGCCACAGTAGAAATTACCCGCAGGTCTGTAGTTGGACAACTCGTTATGTAATCGAACATACAGCAGTGTAAAGGCAATGTTAGAAAAATATTATGGGTGCGAAAAAACCCCATAAAAAACACCCTCCCCCCCAAAAAAACAACTCAAGTAAGGAACTTAGTAGATGAGACAGCGTTTGTATTAAGAACAACAAGACACACTCATGCACACACACTCGCATATATATATATTCCTTATTTTGCTGGAAGCAACCTGAAGGATAGTGGATGGTCATATAGTATCTACAGTTCCTGTTCTCATACCGATTTTAACACATAAACATGAAAGATACAAGCAATATATGGACAAAACCATATAGCAAATGAATATGTTTCCATGGGTTTAAATACTTTAATTTTCCTGCTTTGATTAACTCCTTTATGATTTATGAATGCACCTATATGAAATAATAGCGTTAGTGAAATTTACTGCGGTTCAGCGAATGCAATTTTCTGACAGTTTCCTGATAGAATTATACACCACCTTTTCCATTGCAACTAATTATCGACTACTCCAACTCGTCTTCTACTCCTGCTCATCATCTCCAGCTTGCCTCCACGATTACTCTAGCTCACCTAACGATTACATCATCTCACTCTACGAACTCTCCAAGTTCACGCAAAGATTACTCCAGCTCACCCTACGATTACTTTAGTTTACCCAACGATCTCACCAGTTCGCCTTCTCCAGCTGACCTCTACGATCTCCAGATTATCCATTTTGAAGAATTTGGCGTGCCATAAATTTCTGCTGTTGTTAGATATAGTCATAAATAATGTTAACTCCGCGCATTGAATTAACCTAGCTCAGTCACCTTACGAAATATAGCTACTGGCATATCAATAATTTATAAGGAAAAATGGTAAATGAAAGATATGCTTGACACTGGATTCATATTGTGCAAAACTAATCAGGCTAACAATATAAGTTGTATATAGAATGGGCGGTCTGGACAACTTTTGGGGGGTTTTGTGGGGTATCAAAAGAGTAAATTTTGAGAATTGTTTACATGATGAAAGTGAGCTGGACCACTTTTTATGTGGGTTTTTTTTTGTATTAATGAAGTGAAAAGGTGTTTCTGGACCAGTTTTTGGGTATCAAAAGGGGTTCTGGACCATTTTTTGTGTGGTAATTTGATTCTTGGTAATCTTCGATTCGCCACTGGATAAACTGGTAAGCCACGTCGATGAGTATATCAAAGTCTGATCCGCGCAGAACAATGACGGCTTGACTGGTGAGCCACACGTCGATCGATTGTACTTCTCCGGAGCTTCTCACGAAATGAACGTTGAAGGACACTCCGAGTTTGATTCTCGTGAACGTTTGTAGTTCTCTTTGCACCACCGACCATACTATACGGTCGAGTGTCTCTTTGGTGTCTCCGCGCGATAACGCATCTTTTTTATCAAACGTGAACGTCTTATCGTAATGGCCGAACGCCGATTCGGTTTGTGTCTAGCGAAATCGTCTTGAGGGGATTTTTCAGCAGCCTCGTTTCTGATTCTCCATCGCTGTCGTTTAATCTCGTCTTCACTGATTCGTGGCAGCGTATCGATATCCTGACGTAGTTGGATGCTAGTTTATTCATGTCGTCGTTGGATGTCCTCGATGGCGTTTTTGAGCGTGCGCCTTTCTGCTGCCGATCGAGGGTATTTAAAGCGAGTTCCTGTGAGTGTGAAGTTATCCCATTGAAGTTGTTTCGCTGCCATCGAAACCTGTTTTTGTGGTGAAATCACCGTGGTCGTGCTGAGTCGGCGAAACCTTTCCACGAGCTCGTCATCGTGCCTTTGTTGTATCAACGTGAGAATGCTCGTTTTGAGATTGTCCAGTGCCCGCCCCGATCTTGGAAACGGTGCTGGTCTTCCATTGAGTTTCTTTTATGAATCTCCTATAGTTGATCTACAAGCTCCCTTCGTGACAGGGTCAACATCATGATGGTGTATATAACTATGTATTATAAAATTATATATTTAATCAACTGTTATACAATTTTAATCTCAGTCAATCTGGCTGTGTCTCTTCTTGACGTTCTATATCTAGATGAGACAAAATTATATAGCCGATTGATTGGTGGCTATATAGGGTTGTGATATAAAATTGGCTTTGTCTCTGCGTGACGTTCTATATCTGTATGATACAAAATTACATAGTCGATAGATGGATGACTATATAAGGGTGTGACATAAAATTGTCTGTGTATATATATACATACAGAATTATATAGTCGATTGATGGTTGGCTATATAGGTGTGCCACATCAATTGGCTGGTTCACATAAACCATATTTGTGACCTGTTTTATACATAAATTTGTATATATATATATATATATATATATATATATATATATATATATATATATATACAACAATAAGTTACAGCAGCAATGTCAGTGGTTTAAAGTTGTTTTTATTTCCCTGTGAATAGCCTCATCCCTTTGGTAGCCTTGGCAAGACAATGATTTTCTCACACTATCCAAAATCTAGGCCAATTGAAGTACATGTACATGTAGGACTATACTTATTTTTATTTTTTTGAAAGTGTTTTCTTTTGTTAGAGTCGAGTTGTGACTAGCAGCAAAATGTAACTGACCAATATTGTGCGTGTAAATCAATCTTTTTTGGATCGTCAGAGGCTCCTTTACACCACTATATGCCGGTTTTTACCAATAAATTTTGCTTCTGTACCGGAAAAAGACGGAGCTGTCGGTATTCATGTACTGACAAACTGTAAAATGTGTTTCATTAAAGTTATCTGTCTCAACATCAAATTCTGTATGAAGCCAACTTATTCCATTCATGCAGTTAGAAGACAACTTATTCGAGTCATATAATTGTAGTCCCATATCCCTCCCGACTTTGATCAGTGATCATCGGCAAGAACACAGCACCACAAGGACAGTCGGCTAATCTCTTTGATGCATTGCAAGACTTTGAAATTCAAGATAAACACAAATGAAAGCACTCTTCTTTCTGTTTCAAATTTTAATCATATCAGTCGCCTTATGCTTCATTCCGTTTGTGTTGAGGAATATGTAATCATGGTACAGCGATCACCATTTTCATAAAAAAAAAAATATACTGGGCGCTATAGACTCTTTATTTTACAATACCGTTGGTGCTTTTATTTGCTCTTGTTCAAAACAAATTAATAACCAATGGGGTGGGGTTAAGTGGGGGGGGGGGACAGCTTAGTTTGGAGTTTTGCGGGTTTATATTTTCCGAGTTACAGATAAGATCAAATTCGCGATGCTGTGTGGGACGAACTATATTGTCGTGCTGTGGACATGCGATAATGTCCATTTTGAACGTAGCTTATGTAAAGGTCAGAAACGCATGCATTCAGTTTCCTTACTCTAAAGTATTGTTTACATGATAGTTTTCTCCACTCTTATGTAAGTGATAAACCATGCATTTATGAGATTGGTTGATTAGCATTTGTACCGGTAAAATTTGGTCTTGTACCGACTGTACGAGGTACCTGTAATAGCGGAAACGCCGGATCATTTCTTGTAAAATTTCTCTGAGACTGACATTAAAAGTTGCATTTCGTCGAATTAAGCGGATCCACATGTTACTTCGGACCGAAACTTATGCCCGACATAACCGGGTTATCGATTTAACAGGGGTCGAGATAAGCGGGGAAAAATTAGCATAACAAAGAA
>JAECUM010072808.1:0-22331 GCA_016617855.1 Megalonaias nervosa | reverse complement strand
AAAACTGTTACAGATAGCACAAAATATTTGAATTTATCGTTAAACATATACGTTGACAGCTTCAAAGGGCAAAAGCATACAATGAAAATCGAAAAGTGTATGTGTATCTAAAACTGCTTACCATGAGGTAACCAGTCAAGTGTAACCAGTCTAAAAATGCTTACCATGAGGTTACCAGTCAAGTGTAACCAGTCTAAAAATGCTTACCATGAGGTAACCAGTCAAGTGTAACCAGTCTAAAAATGCTTGCCATGAGGTAACCAGTCAAGTGTAACCAGTCTAAAACTGCTTACCATGAGGTAACCAGTCAAGTGTAACCAGTCTAAAACTGCTTACCATGAGGTAACCAGTCAAGTGTAACCAGTCTAAAACTGCTTACCATGAGGTAACCAGTCAAGTGTAACCAGTCTAAAAATGCTTACCATGAGGTAATGAAAGATTTAAGAATACTGTCACTATGCAGATCCGAAAATAGGTGTATCTTAAACATAAACGACTCCAACTGCTTCAGAAGGTGCTCTAGTACCAAAAAATTGCACCTACGTAGCCAAGTGTTGGCAAGGACAACACGTAATTTAAAATACCAACAATAAAAAGCACAATAAAGATTAGGATTTACGTGAACTACCATATTATATTATTGCATAAGTCCGATTGAATACAACCATGATTCAAACACAAAGACAATGGTACTATTATTTTTACTTAATCTGAAAGAAAGTAAATCATTAGGATAACATAATATCTGAGTTAGTACGATTCGCCAGAGTGATACAGATGTGCTGCATATCTTCAAGGAAATAGTGAAATCGGAATTAGGGTGCTTCATTTCTTCTACTCCATATACAAAACTTCAGACCTGCTAAAAGTGGCATATCAAGAATCAGGATATAAGTACGGTTGTTATGATATCTGGTGCGATACAACCGCCATTGGATGATTTAAATAAAAATTAAAAAAGAAAAAAAAAACTAAAACAAAGATCATGGATGAGTAGAAATGCAAAACATATAAACACCTGGATCTTCGTATGTTGTTTGATTCAAACGTTGTTCACATGGGAAATTAAATTTGTAAAGGACCAAAACAAAAATATCGACGCAACACATGAAAGGTTTCGAACATATTTTGTGTAGACAAAGAAATATGCCAAATCTAAATAACTATTGTCAATGCAAATAGTCAATATTTGATAATGGTTTTGCTTTTTTGATACCAGTCAGCCGCTATCAATAAAGAATTAATATCATTCAGTCATCATTTAAAACTGACTCAAGCAAGCAATGGGTCTTGCGCGTCTCTTTTCCTTCAATGTAACATTATATCACCATTAGTCTATTTTTGAAATATATTAGTTTAATCACAAGCTTAAGAGGATAACTTTGTCTATGTTCGAACCTTCTTTATAGATATTACAGCGTGTTACTAAAATATTCATTGATTTCAGGTTTAGACCATAATATAAATTATCCGTTTATGAGACATGAAGCTAACTGAGCCAATAGGTTTGTCCAATGTAACCAAAGACTATTTTATTAGCAGCGGTTTGATTCCTGACAACATTCTTCCATAATATATATTAAGTCTCATTGCTGTAAATGTAGAAGCCTTCTGGATTTGTAACAACTTTGTGTAGGAGTACGAGGATGTTGCGAATAAAAGACTATTGCACGGAGGGTACGAATACAACGAATATCGATTGGTCACCCATGCTATTGGAATATCACTGTGTCGCACAAGCAACTGCAATATCACTAGAACATTATGCAACTGGAATACCAATAAATCGCGCATGCTATTGGAATATCACTAAGGTGACGCATGCTATTAGAATATCACTAGATCACGCGTGCAGATGGAATATCACTAGGTCACGCACCCTATTGGAATATTACTAGATCAGGCATGCTGTTGGAATATATGTATAGCTTACGCATGAAACTGGAATATCAATAGATCACGAATGTTATTGGAATATCACTAGTTTATGCATGCTGTTGGAATATCAATAGGTCATGCATGATTTTGGAATATCACTAGGATACGCATGTTATTGGAATATCACTATGATACACATGCTATTGGAATGAAAACATTAAAACGATATACTATTGGCTTTCTCATAAAATTAGAAAACAAAATCCTTAAATGATTGTGTCAGACCTCATCCCTTCTGTAACACTCAGTTTCTAATATGTTCATTCACATTATCGCGTTAGTCTGGCAGAGGTTTGTACAAGTTGCTGTCAAGTGTAACCAGTAAGTGTAGTTCGTTTCATTTATTTCAGCTTCTCACTCTTGCAGCGATTTCCCTACATATGAGCTTTACAACGATATTGTGATTCCTTGGAATGTTATTCGTATCATGTAAACATTGTATTTATAGAGAGCATGAGTTGAATGGAGATAAGATGAACTCTTCTAAAAGGTATGATCTACACTACTGAAGATTCGTTACTACGACAGACTGGTTTGAAACGACATTGGCGACTGCATGATGAGCTGCATTGGCTATTTATGTTTATTTTGGTTTCTTAGAAGCTCGTTCTAAATTTGGTCTATGACATCAAGAATTCATACTACTTCACGATGGGATCTGGCGATTAGGAGCCATCAGTTGATTCCGAAGCCTAATTTCATGTCGCTAAATTAGCCCTGTGAGAAATAAGCTGCAGGATGCAAATATTTATGACGGTGACACACTAAAGGTATGTCTAGACGAGATGGTGGTAAATATGAGTGCCCTCTCACTGGTTTCCCGCTCTAGACATCATCTTTCAAAAACAGCACCAGGACGCTTGCGAATCACAATTATGGTGTACGGTCATTATTTAAGATTTGGCATTTATACATGCCATCCAAATGTATGCAGTGATGAAATTATATTCTTATGTCTACGTAATAGGTAGGTGGATATTAAAACACAAAAGCTTGAGACCAGCAAAACAAAGACAAAGACGAAGAAATGGAAACTATAATTATTATTTAGATGTTGAAGAATGCTAAAGTGTTTACGACCTCGATACAATTATATCATAAAATCAGAAGTATAATTACCATATTTCCGAATTTTGGGGAGCAAAATTGATATTGCTTGAATTATTTGCTTACACTTCCAGTATAATAATCGTAAATTATAGATCAAAGCCAAATAACATGCAGATTCTAGCTATTGCAAACCAATATACTCTGAATAATTTTTCAATGAACCAAGGAAACCACGTTCAGTGGCACGACCTGAATTACATTCAGTTGCCTCTGATGCTGCGGTCAGGCATATAAATTTCCCCTCTGAATATTTAATGTGTAAATATACACCACATCCATGAAAATATATATCTCATCATGTAAGTGCCCTTAAGGTGCATATCGGCGTCCAAGTCATTTATCTTACATCTCACTCAGTAATGAATAATAAATGATCTTCAGAAAGTTATACTTATGGTGCCGGTGTGTTCGATGTATAGCAAACATCATTGTTTTACTTTACATCTATTTGTATATTATTCATTGATACTATGTTATAGAAGTAGTTAAAGATAAATTGCGTTTCTCCTCTTCCACCCAGATTAATATAAATACGCAAATATTAGCTTTTTACTGGTTTTGGCTACATAACAAGAAAGATGCAAAACCTAATTTTTTTTAACTTAATCCGAACTGGACAAGAGGAAGTGGATACTAAAACACGATTGGGATTAGGAAAAGCTACAAACATTCTTGAAAGAAGACTGCAGATCGATCAACAGTTAATTTGCTCATCTTGTCACAATTTCAAATGATATCATATACTTATAAACCTAAGCAATCATTTTTTGTGACAAACGTTTTACAGAAATATCTTACTTTCTACATAATGTTCTTCCAGAAGAGTTCATACACCAATTAATGGCATATAATTATCCATAAAGAAATCTGCCACAATGGAACGGAGACCTTTTATACCTTGTTCAAGACTGCACTGTCATTAGAACAAGGGATCAAACTAGCAAAGCACGTAGCAAGACATTTGAGGTTCATTTTCGCTTTGGTGTTTAGCCAATACTCGGATTTCGTTTTGATACATTCTCTTAGGTCTAAGGTCTATGGTCTGAACACTGGAGCATATTACTTTTATTTGCGATCGTTTTTCAGCCTGACAATGAATATATAGTTTCTGATTGATGACAAAAACAGGCTGACATCTTTTGAGTTTATGTTAGCAACATGCTACGCGGATCACGTTTTAAAGGTGCAAAAGACTTCTTGACAACAACAGCAACATAAGACATAAGACAACAACAACCTACGCTGATCTTATTTGAACAACTTTTATGACTTGAATACATAGCAACATGCTACAATGATCTTGTAAAGACTTAAAGGAATTCGATCTATAACAATATACTACACTGGTCTTGTTGTACAAATTACAAGATTTGGATCTATAGCAACATGCCTAATGTAGTTTGCATACAATGTATCTTGATAAGTACTTTAAGCTAGATTCAGTTTTATATCTGCCAATCTGTCGTGTGTGCAGGCGAAAGCTTGAATCAGTGTTCTAAATTTTGGGTAGAATGTTAAGAACCCTACATGAAGCAAAGTAATGAAAAATATCTGACATAAACCGTATCACTTGCCATTTTGTTTGTCTCTAACCGTAATACAGTCAGTCATTATTAACATGTTACTAAGTGGGACATTTTTAGCATTAAGTTTGTGCGTGACAACAGGTCTCTATAGGCTGGGACAAATAACATTAAATTACTCAATACATATTTATCTGTGCCTCTGAAGGTTTATAAGTGCGCGCAGTCATTTTCTTTCATGACAGCGTCTCCTGTAACCACTGGCAAAAGTGAAATTATATTTGCATCTTATTTGTTTAATTTTATTGTATCCACAAATGTTTGTTCCAAATGATCGTGTTTTACGTCTAATACTTTCTGTGCTCAAGAATCTTTCTTCTTTGCACCCTCGTCTCATTCTACATTCTATATACACATTGCTTTAGCTAACGGAAGGATTCGAATAATTCAATTCATTAAGAAATGAGAGCATATATTTCATGTCAAACATACCGTAATAAACTTAGATTATATGCCATATGTATTTATGTCTCAATTTCTACAGATTTATTACATTAGTATGAAGAGTTCTTTGATTATGGAAAGTCGGTGTTGGGGAAATATTCTTCAGCCCGAGTAATAAGCCGATCACAAGGGGCAAACGTCACAAAGAGAAATGTTAATGAGATGATTTTATGATGGCATGGTTTAGTTTTGTAATGAGTTCAGGTCAGAGCCACGCACGAGGGTATTTTAGCCAAATAGTTCGGATTAAAATCTAACTGTGTTGATTGATTGTGTATCTCCATGTGAACTACTGGCGATTGGGACTGATATTTTGAGCAATGGAATAATTGATGAGGGATTGTTCCATTATCTGGAGACGCCATTTCTTGTTGCTAAAATGATAAATATGGTGTAGAATTACATGCAAAATGAGGCTTTAAATTATTATTTAACTGACCTAGGGATAGATTAGGAAAATAGTGTCCTGAATGTGCTGTTTGAATTGTATTTATACTTTCATGGCGTGAAGTGCTGGCGCTACGTTGCGGAAAACTAATATGGAGAAACAATGCAATTGTGAGGCTGGCATGCAATTATGAATTCGTTATGCAAATGTGAAGTTGTGATATTTGTGATCATTCTTTGATTAGAGGTAAATTATTTATAGTCTGGGCGCGTTTTTAGAATGTTCAGTAGATAACGTTTGTTGTCGAGAATTACTTGGAAATAAGGAGAAAACTAACAACTTCTAGTAGAATTCACGTGAGTGTTGGATTCACTCGCTAAAGAGATACCTTTGGCTTATTACACACCATCTTGATCATAGTTAGGATAATATGTTTCAAGTGCTTTATTCAAGTAACGAAAACAACATTTCGCATAAACCGTCAAGTTTTCTATCCGTCGTGTTAAAACACCCAAAAATAGAGTAGCGCGATATGGCTCATGCATGCTCCTGTTTCAAATGTACTGAACGCCCACATACTTCATTCAATGTGTACATGTACCACCAATTAAGCAGACAGATCATTTAGAAACGAGATAAAAGTTACTTGTATTAACATGCTTATATCTTCTCCTATGTAATTGTGATCCGAAACACTCCAAATATGATTTCTCTCTCTCTCTCTCTCTCTCTCTCTCTCTCTCTCTCTCTCTCTCTATTGATCTGTTGATATTCTCGTTAGGGAGAATAGTTCTGCCTGGGTTTGTAACAGCGTGTGAGATGGAAACAAAAATGATGCATATGTGTTTGAGAAAGAGAAAGAGAAATAGAAAGAGAGGGGATACTGACTAAAAAAGCAGAACGTCGCTGATGTCACTGTGATTGTAGACGATAGTTGTGGAAAAATAAATAGTGATACACGATTTTCATGCAGGTCATTATTTTCAGTATTCCTAATCCCAGCTTGCCTTTTTGAATCATAAAACTGTTTACCCTTATTAATGTTAATCATTCATGCACAATTGTTTGTTTTCGGCACGTTTTGCAAAAGTTTCAAAACTACATCATAATTTTAATTAACATCGTATACGTGTACTAGGTTCATTTTAGCTGCATTAACCTGTCCCTGTCAGAAAAGTTGCTAAATGTCTGCAGCTGCTTTGGAAAGCAATACTGTATGGAAACGCCATAACGTCATTCATATAAATCAGCTGTCCAATCTCTCTTTTATCTGATTTTTCTATTTCATCTTCACAATGAAGGTAATGGGGTTGTGATTACTAAGTACACAATGAAGGTAATGGGGTTGTGATTACTAAGAACACAATGAAGGTAATGGGGTTGTGATTACTAAGTACACAATGAAGGTAATGGGGTTGTGATTACTAAGTACACAATGAAGGTAATGGGGTTGTGATTACTAAGTACACAATGAAGGTAATGGGGTTGTGATTACTAAGAACACAATGAAGGTAATGGGGTTGTGATTACTAAGAACACAATGAAGGTAATGGGGTTGTGATTACTAAGTACGCAATGAAGGTAATGGGGTTGTGATTACAAAAAAAGGAGCGGAACTAATAGACGCTTCAAAGTGATGCTAAGTCAATATCAAAGCCAAAATGTCAGTCTCTAGTGTAAAATCATTTTATGTGCTTATTTTTTTTTTCTTAGAAAAATGGCATACTGGATCATATATATCATTTTTTCTTCTTGAACCAATAGTGCATCAACCCCAACATCACTTGTATCAACAGTAACTTTAAATGATTGACTAAAGGTTGACCTGAACGAACTGATACACTCTTAAGTATGGCTTTAAACGTATCAAAAGGCTTCTGGCTTCAACTGTATCATAATGCTCGTGGCTTTAAACGTATCAAAAGCCTCCTGGTTTTAAACGTATCAAAAGGCTCGTGGCCTTAAAAGTATCAAAAGCCTACTGGATTTAAACGTATTAAAATGCTCATGGCTTTAAACGTATCAAAAGGCTCATGGCTTTAAACGTATTAAAAGGCTCCTGGCTTTAAACGTATCAAAGGCTCATGGCTTTAAACGTATTAAAAGGCTCCTGGCTTTAAACGTATCAAAGGCTCATGGCTTTAAACGTATTAAAAGGCTCATGGCTTTAAACGTATAAAAAGCCTCCTAGCTTTAAACGTATTAAAAGGCTTATGGCTTTAAATGTATCAAAAGGCTCATGGCTTTAAAAGTATCAAAAGCCTCCTGGCTTTAAACGTATCAAAAGGCTCATGGCTTTAAAAGTATCAAAAGCCTTCTGGCTTTTTTCGGACCAATGAAACTTTGTTCTCGTACTCAATAAGTTTGTCAAGGGTTCAACAATTATCGAAACATTGGAACAAAATTTCTGTTAGTATCCAGCCGTACCCAAAAATCACATCGGTTGCCTTTCTTGCGGACAGGCACAGGGAATTCAGAGATAGCCTGACCTTAGCAACTATAGGTTTAAATTGCCCATGCCCCACGAGATGTCCTAAAAAAGAGTAACACAATCAGGACAAAATTCACTTTTGGATAAATTAATTGTCACCTTTGGATCAGTGTGACTGTCAAAGAATTTCCGAATTGTCTTTAAGTCATCTTTCCTGGTATCGTTGTAGATGACGACACAATCTGTGTAAGAATTACATTTATCTGAACCACATGTAATCATGTTTACTTAACGTTGAAAAGTAAAAGGCGAACATTTCATCGCAAACGTCATAAAACTTTATATAGGTAAAATCCATCAGTAGTTACGAATGCCGAATTTTCCTTTTCCGTTCCGTTGGTGGGATTGTCATAATCCTTTGAAAAGGTTAAACTAGGTAACATATTTTGCATTTTTAGTTTTATCAACGCAGTAATCTATTCTTGGCAATAGGAATGTGTCTGTCTTGATCAGTGTGACCTTTCTGTAGCCTGTGCACATGGCTATCTCAATCAGCATACTCGTACGCCTTCAATATAATTACATCCCAGGAGTAAAACTATTGTAATTTAACCTACTCTCGCGCTTTCTAACTTTGTTAAGACCATAATAATATGTTGCTGCATTTGTATGGGAAAATATGAACGAGCTTTTCGGATGGATATATTGCACGACCTTGAAAGTGCAATATATCCCTACGACAAAAAGAAAACAAAAACCAAACAACAACAACAACAACAAAAACCCCAGTTCATATTTTCCCATACAGATGCAGTAACCTTTTCATCATATACTCATTTTGTTATTTTACCAAAGGCTTAATTATGCAAACAAAAATACACTACAAGAAAAAAAGCAAATAAATTGATGCTGCATTCCAAACTAAATACACAAGCGCAGATTCATCAGTTCACAACAATAACATTATTAATGCGCACATAACTCCGACCGGATAAATTTGAACTTAGTCGCGAGTTAGTCATCACTTTGAAAGAAAATGGTGTTTTGGTCTACATAAAATTGAAATTTAGAGTGATATTGTTAATGAATGCGCATTGCAACAACGTTTCCATTTAGTCTTGAATGAATAGATTTTGGTATTTTTGTTGATTCTGCTAAATTTCGTGATAATGACTGGATTTATCTGTGTAATTGAAATACATCTGATTTCAGCAGCGAGGGAGCAGCGTGTTGACATCTGCATGTGTGTTTATGTTCTGTCATTGAATGTTTGGAATCATAATGTGGGGAAAATATGAAGTCTTTCAATTGTAATTATCGAAAAGACGCTATAGTATATAATGTTTATTTCATTTTTAGTGCAGTAAGGAGGATGTAATTGCACTTGGAATATAGTCGAAATTACAGTACAATTTCGAAATGTGTAATCAAGCTTTAGAACCCATGAGATGGCTCATGTAATTCGGATTTGCAGAACTAAGAAAGTACATTTTGAGGAAATACAGAATGTGAAACTGTAAGTATATTTGTTGCCATTCTTATTACCAGCTAAAGAAGACACGTTTATGCCTTGTCACTTGCATGTTATTTATCGGGTCGCAGCAATTTTATGGCCTCTCTGGCGTCTATCGCTTGCCTAAATCCGAAACATTGTATCAAAAATGTTGACGCGGAATATTGCATAGCAGCTGGTATGTGACAGTCCACGAAACATCTGCTTTAGTTCATTCAGAAACAAATTTAACCAAACAAAACCGTAAAGCATCTACTACATGACAGTACATGATTTGTTTACATAGTAGTGCCTAATACACTATTGGGCACACGTGTCGTGCACGTGAGTGCAATATGAAGGTGTGCAATAGTGTAAAATATTGCACGATTCTGACAATATACAGTTAACGGAAACAAAAATGAGCATATAATAATACCTAATCTGAAGAAAACCCTTAAGAAGGAGCAAGAGAGACAAAACTATATCTCCAGACTGAAATTTTCTCTTCATTGTAGTTATGTCGTACCTTAATTTCATTTTTGACTTGAATTGCTGGATGCCTAATTCATGCAGAACTTGCTGGGAAATTCTAGGCATAAAATTGGACCCTTGAGCAGATAGGACATATTTGGGAAGGCCATATAGAGCAAAAAACTTTATTAAAGCTTTTACTATTGTTTTAGTTTTAATATTTCTTGTTAGTTTATGGGAGTCATGTAGAAGCATACATTATGCTTAACAATTATTGGTTGCCTGACTTGGTCTTGGGTAAGGTACCGACACAATCTACCATCATTCTGCCAAATGGTTTGTGAAAAAAGTTTGCAGATGAGCCTTATCTACCCTCTGTAGGACCAGCCAAATGAATTTCATCGATTAGACTAAGCAATTCGTCTGTATAAAACTTAGGAACTACAGCAGGTATTTAAGATGGTCTCCATTTTCTCATAAGAACCCAATGTTTAAAAAAATAACAAATGGGTACATCTGTGGCTTCAATTCGCTATTAGCCCTCGAACACGAATAAAAACTGTCAAGATCTTGTTCTTGTTCGAAGACAAGTGATTATCTTTTACCATCCTGATTAGAATAACGAGAATAAGTAGCAAAAGGAGGATTACTGTGATCAATATTTTTATCGATCCATACCAGGGGAAAAAGTGACTTCATCAAAAGCCTGGCAAGTGGACACGTCAGTTCAAAGAGTAATTTACTGATCATTATCATTATCAATAGCTTTTGTAGTCAGAGCCTTAGGAACACTACAAGCTGGGTATAAATCAGGGATTTCTGTTTCAATTGAATCAACTTTCTGATCCAAAGTAGGCTTACCAG
This sequence comes from Megalonaias nervosa, assembly GCA_016617855.1. Taxonomy (NCBI): domain Eukaryota; kingdom Metazoa; phylum Mollusca; class Bivalvia; order Unionida; family Unionidae; genus Megalonaias; species Megalonaias nervosa. The sequence continues at coordinate 11,607 of JAECUM010072808.1, read as the reverse complement.
TTTCAATTGGATTAAACATAACCTGATCTTCAGTTATGTCATTGTCAAGTAATCTATGAATACCCTCTATGGGTATAGACGCCACTGCTTCGACTGTTACGATGACAAATGTTCCCAATGGAAAAGAATATTAACAAAGCTGCAATCTACTTCCTGAATAAGACATCTCTCTTTAGAAGAAGACTTCGCAGAAAAAGGCAAAGTGCCTATAATAAATACTCTGAGATCCTCCTGTGTCGCTTAAAATTTTGATAGGTATATGATTGAAAGAATCACCAGTAAGTGATATAGAACCGATCGATATCAATGGTTCATAACTATCCATAATAATTTCAGACTGGGACTTGTTTGGCACAACTAATTTGATGATTTCAATAAATGACCATTACCATGGCCTCTTACAAATAAGAGCATTTGGAGTAGGTCTGTCTTGATTCTGTTGCTTATTTTTCAATCAGTAGCAATCATGAATAAAGTGCCCTTTCTTCTTGTGAAAGGCGCACTTTTAGAAGATATAAGGATTTCTGATCAGCCTTATCAGAAACTTGATTTCTAACAGTTGTGCTAGTTTGAAATTTGGAGTGCTTGTATTGGACTGAACTAGATTTTACCAGAAGACCGCTGAGTGTTTGACTTACTGACCAAGGAAACGTTGTAGGCCAAGGAACAATCGTCAACTGGACGAGCGGCATTTTCTAAAGTTTCGACCTTGTGATCACCAAGATAGGTCTTAACTTCACTACGGACAAAGTTCTTGAACCCATTAGTTAATGAGATGTCTGAGGTTATCATAGTCTAGATCAACGTTCTTGCATGAGCACCTCCTATCAAATAATTGGCCTTTGTCTCTTGTACATTAGACATGGGTTTGTCCAGTTAATATTTTTATACTTCCTAAACCTTTGTCAATTTGCCTCAGGTACCAACTCATAACCCTTGAAAGATAATTCCTTAACCAGATTATAATCAGCACTTTGCTATTCTGAAAAAGAAGTACAGATATCAAGCGTCTTGTCAAAACGCTCGCTTTGTATAACAGTTCTTTGGGCCATTTGAAATTTGCAACATTTTTTCAAAATGAGAAAAATGTGTCCGCTTGTTTTTCTTTAAAAGGAGGGTACTAATCAAATATTTTTGGAAACATCAAAACAAGAAAATATGTGTAAAATGTGGTGGAGTTATTTCCATTTGCCAGATTTAAAAAATCTAAATTGTAATTTCCTTTCTTACATTTAGTTTGGCATTTGCATATGCATTATCCTACCTTCTCTTATATTTATCTTTCCTCTTTTTGCAATTGTCATTCTATTTCCTCTTTCTGCTATTGCGATCCTCTTTCTATTTCATGTATCTGCATTCGTCTTTCTCTCCTCTTTTTCATTTGCATGTGTTTCTCTTTTTTCTCTGTCTACAGCTTCATTTGTCTCTCGTTCCTCTTTTTTCCAATTGTATTTTGTTTATTCTTTCTGTAACTGCATTTGTTTCCTCCCTCGTCTTTCTGAAGCTCAAGCTTTCTCATTTCAATTTCATTCTTTTATTTCATTTTCAATTCCATAGCTAGCACGTTAGAGCCTGATGGAGACCTACCAATCAAACCGAAAGCGCTTTCATACAATTTTATTTTCCACCAAATACTGAATCAAACATATTTTTTATTTCTTTTTTCGTTAAAGAAGTATTCATCTCAGAAAGATCATATAGTCCAGCAAGCTGGAGTAATTTGTCCTTTTTCAAGGACTCTAACCTTTCCTTGGTTGGACTTAAAACAAAGTTCCCAAAATTAGATGTCATTGTAAAAGCTGTTGGTTTCGCTATAGATTTTGTAAATATGTAAAATAATAGCCGATGCTTAGAAAGTTCCACAACAGATGAATTTAAATTTCAAAAGCAAAGTTTTGAAATATATCAGTGCAATTAGTATTCCGTACACGGGCCCAAAATTTATATTGCGTCTCTTAGTCTTAAAATGAATAATAGAAAAGAGTGAGAAGCAACAATCTTTGTAAAATTCAACAAATAATTTATTTCCCTGAATACAAAGTGAAAGTATAAAAAACTTACGGTATTGCGAACTAAATAACAAATAATCATAGAATTACTAACTCAAGTCCTAACGAATAAAGCTCTGAATAATTTGTAGTGGCATTCCAAATAATTTCCAACGCTGAAAGTGTTGATGTGCCTGTAGTGGCCTGTAATCTTTAATGTCCTAATGTACCAATGGCCTGGTTTATATAGACAGTCTTGTATTGAATCACAGTGATATACTCCAAGGTTTCCTTAGTTGAATTCACTATAATTCCCAGTTAATATCTCTTCCTAACAAAGTATGATAAAGTACATTGTATTTCCCGAGAATAATAAATAATTGCACTCAAGTCAAAATCTGAATACAACAATATAAATATTTTCAAACCCGATGGTATCACAGGAATAAATAATGTTTCCAGTAAACAAGAGTGGTGAATGTGGATACCCTAGGGACAATGAGAACTTAATGTTCAAACAGGAGGGTTGTACCCTGGGGACAAAGGGAATTTATCATTGTGGGACTGTCTAGGAACAATGGGAATTTCACATAGAGATGTATACCGTCAATGTATTTGGACTGTCTAGGGACAAGGGGAATTGGAGAGGGGTGACGTCACGGTACTGGACAATGGGGAAACAATGGTAACAATGTTGCAAGTGGCTGACATCAATCGAACGAAGCAGTTAGGAACAGTGTTGCAGGTGGCTGACATGAATACGCGCTGCTCTAGGTAGGGGCAAACATAACAGAGACAGAGACAGACATATAAAAGACAAAACCGAGATTTATATACAAAGCATTACCTAGACCTGAAATCATGTTGGCGGTGTTCATAAATTTGCATAATTATAATGATGCTATAAATAGCTATAATCAAGGCAAAGACAAATGCCAAACTGGATGTGACTGAAATTAAAGCTAAAATTACTAAATTGTACCAGATTTTAACGGAGACTAAACATATCCTGGAACATTCGATTCCACAGGTTCAGACTAAAAGTAATACTAAAATTATGACATTGTCCCGGACTATAACGGAAACTAAGGAAATCTGGAACATTAATATTCAAATCGCTGTGACTAAAAGTAGTACTAAAATTATCAAAATGTCCCAAACTCTAGCGGAGACTGCTAAAATCTGGAATATCAATATTCAAATCGCTGTGACTAAAAGTAACGTTAAAATTATGAAATTGTCCCAGAACTTAACGGAGACTAAATATATCCCAGAACATTAGATTACATTGGTTAAGTCTAAAAGAAGTACAAAAATTACCAAAACGTCCCAAACTCTAGTGGAGACTGAGAAAAACTCCGGAAGATTATATTCAGATTGCCGTGACTTAACATATTGCACTAAATTTCCGAACATTTAGCGGACTTGAATGGAAACTGATAACTAGCCAGACGTTTTGGTTGTCAGAAATGGCAAAGACATAGGTAGCACTAAATTCTGAAATTGCACCGGACTTTAGCAGAGACTAAAATTAATACAGAAATAAATTTCTTAAGAAAATTCCAGGACTTAAAGTAGTACTGAAATTCTTAACTCATGCTGACCTTCGCAGAAACTGAATAATTGTAAAACATTAAAATAAGGTGAACGAAAAATTAAGAAAACATTTCTAACCAGCTCACCACATATACAATCCATCATCCGTTTTGTTTAATACTAAGCACACCAGGTATATAATCTAACACCAAGTGCTTTAATACATTCCAGCAACTACTATTGACTACAATCAAACACATCATATATGCTATCCAGCACATCATCTATACCATCCAACATTCCAATACCATTCAACGTCCCTTGCACACACTATCACAAGCGTCCCGTGTTCGCTTAGGGTCTAAGAGAAGGAGCTGAAAGCAAACAAAACCTACTATCCCTCACATTAAAAATATTATATCCCTTACATCCCATAAAATAATATCCAATACACCATCTAAACCTATCCATTATCATACACACTATCCAAATAACGTCCTGTATTCGCTTAGAATTTAAGAGAAGGAGCTGAAAGCAAACAAAACATACCGTCACACACCTTACCTACCATCCAATATCCCATAAAATACTATCGATTACATCATCTATACATTCCATCACCTTCACACACTAAAAAGAAATGTCCTGTGTTCGCTAAGAGTTCAAGACGAGGATATGAAAGCAAACAGAACATATTCTCACACATCTTACCTACCATCCAGCATCCTATACAAATACTATCCATTACACTATTTACACCATGCATTACCCCAAACACTATATCATTTATTAACCCAGATACTATTCACAACACGTCCTGTATTTGCTTAGAGTGTAAGAGAAGGAGATGACAGCAAACAACACATACTCTCACATACCTTATATACCATCCATCGCCCCAGAGAACCAGATGAAATCTCACAAAATAGAATAATCCTTCAACCACAAAAATACATTCCATCACACCATCTATACCATCCAGCATATAATACTCACTATCCAAAATGCCTTGTGTTCGCTTAGGATGAAAAAGATGGAGATGATATCTCACAAAATATACTGGCGATGCGATAGTAAAAGAGTTCTTCAAAAAGACTGTTCTAAAACCCATCGAGATACTAAAAAATATACAACAAAAATAAGATAAAAGGACGTGTGCCAGGTCATCGACGTCAGTTTATTATTTGTGTGTGCTCCGGAACAAACAAAGATCTCATCCCCCATAAACCATCCCTCGTCTGTCCCAAGACGAAAGAAAAGGACAGGACTGCCTTCTCGTTTAGCCAAACATTGGGACGTGTTGTCGGTCTTGTCCAAAGCCCCTCCACCCATGCGAAAACAACTAATTCAAATAGTCTCGAAAGACGTCGTCGTTACCTGTGCGAATGTTGCCTGAATGGCTTGAAAGGAACGATACCTTTGTCCAAGCATCAGAAAGAAAGCTTAGCCAAGCATCGTCACGTTCTTCACGAAATGGTCAAAAAGAGAATACCCATCTGTCAAAAGAAAAAGATGTTGGTGCGACGCGGAGGATTTATGCACCAGTTGTTAGCACAGTGAAAGGAGTATTGCGAACAATGATTTAAGAACTCACTGGAGCTCATGATTCATCCAGTGGTCCAAAGTAAATAAAAGACCAAACAGATAAAAGGGACCTCTTGGTTGAAAGATCTCAGACGTGTACTTTGGAATCTGATGGAAGGACGAAACCTGATTTTGGTGAATTACAAACGAAGGATGGAATTCCATCGTTGGCAAGAACAACGGATCCCGCATTTACCTCCCAATCCTCTTTTGAGTGAGATGTCCCAGTTACAACAAGAATTGCAATCGTTGATGGATAGCAGCGATTTGTCAGAATCAGAAAAATCGCAAAGCTACGGCCAAGTGCTACAACGTCTTAAACTATTTCACCAGAAAGCTTTAGAGGAAACAGCTCGACCGACTCTGAAAGATTTTAAGACATTGGTGAAAAGTCCATTGCCTCCACCACCACCACCACCCAGTGACCAAGACATACGCAGCCACACGGATGCCAGAGGAAGTAGAGGTAAGAGATGTCTTTCAAAAACCTTCAGAGGATCCCATCCCTAGTAAGATTGCAGCGTCCTTGTTGACCCCTTCCCCCACACCCCAACGAGAAGAATTCAAAGCTTGGGATAAAAAAATGATGTCCACTCCTCCTTCGACAGAAGTGAGAAGAAAAGAAGGGAACTCAGAAGTGAAAAAATAAAGCAAGACAAAAGCCATCCCATTACGACGAACACTACCACCACTACCAACACCACTAACCTCGACGTCTACTCCCGTGGCACGTCGGACACTTAAATTCCGTTTCCAAACCACCACCTCACCAAAGCCAGAGTAGCATCAGTGATGAGTGGGTGAATTGTTGAAAAGAGAGAGTCCTGATGGAGAATTTCTAAGTCAGCATTTATTGCGATCCTGTCCATTCTGCGGGATACTACGGAGTTCAGTAATTGTATCGTGCTGCCAAACCCCGACTCAAAAGTGTACGTTTACCTCAAGTGCAACGATGGTTACAAGAACAAGCCACGTACAACTTACACAAACCCATTCGACGAAATGTTTACAGAAATCGCACCTGAGTGGAGGTGATCGATCATCAATGGTAAGGCGATTTAGCCGATGTCTCTCATTTGGCTACCTACAGTCGTGGCTATAAATATTTGTTTTGTGTCATCGACGTCTTTTCCAACTTTGCATGGGTCGTACCATTGACTTCCACATCGAGCACCGAGTTAGTGCGAGTCTTAAAAATGATGTTGAAACAAAGTGGTCGTCAACCTCTTGATGGCAAACCGACAAAGGCACCCAATTTCTGGACCAAGATTTCTAAAAAGAATTGAAGAAGCGAGACATCCGTTTTTTCACCACCGAGAATTCCGAAACCAAAGCCAGCATCATTGAACGTTTTCAATGCACTTTGAAAGAACGCATGTGGATATATTTTACGCATCAACACACTCTCAAGTACATCAACGTCTTACCACACATGGTCAAAGCGTACAAGCAATATTTCCATCAGAGCATCGGATGTGTCCCCGAAAAAGTGACTCCAGATAACAAAGTGACCGTCTTTTAGCGCCTGTTTGGTACGTCCCCGACTGTGGCTGTCCCCAAGAAAGGTGAAGTGTTGACAACGGGAGATTGGGTGCGCATTGACAAAACCAAATGCACTTTCGACAAAGGTTACTTACCCAACTGGACCACTGAATTGTTTCGTGTCACTGGATGAGTGCGTGGCCGTCATCCTGCCGTCAATAAATTGGAAGACATGAAGGGGAAAGTGTTGAAAGGAACGTTTAACTTGCCCGAGTTACAACGTGGGACCAAAAAGGAAGACAAAGAAACCATTCTCAATCGAAGAACTCATAAAGTTGGTAAACGACGTGTCAAAAATGTCAAAGTACGTTGGACAGTATATCCTCCAAGTTTTGATTTTGGATCGACGCTTCGAAAGTCATCAACTATAAAAAGAAGTGACCATCATGCCCTTCAACAAGGCCTCGAAAACAACAGTAACGACTCCTTCTCCGATTTCTTCTTTGCAAGATCTACAAAAGCAAGCCTTGTGGCTGTGGTGTGGAAAACGTGTGCCTAAAACGCAAATCGTCTTTTTCTTCCAAATCTTTATGGTGTATTGTGTCATCGGTGCTGTCATTGTCAATTTGAGTTTGCAACAAGGAGACAAACAATTGTGGACCATTTCACTGTGCAGTTGCATCGGTTACCTTCTACACAATCCTTCCCTGAAATACTCTACCGGCAACAACGGGATCCTTGCGACCAACGTCAAGCACCCTCCCAACAGTCACCACCTCAACAACAATAACCCAGTTTTGGACACTCCTTTGACCGCAAGTGACCCCTTGGAAAGCAGAACTCTGGAATTATGAATAACCAGTTTTATTTAACTTAACCCAGTGACAGTTCAGTGAATGTGTTTCCCCCACAATACTTTGTGCTGTTTCACGGCCATTTTACCTCAGGCCATCTAATTGGATCAAGAAGCCCATTGTGAAGTGGCTTTGGTCGAAATGATTCATCCCACACAAATCCTAAACCTCACCGAAAATCAAACGAAGTTTTGGTTCAAAATCCTGAATAAATAAGTACAACAGAACTGGATAACAACGATTCTCGTTTTATCAATCCAAAAAGCATCACAAACCAATTCTCCCCTGAGCATCTATGAGAGGAAAACTCCTGCAGGCTATTATTTCAACGGTCAATATTTGGTGAAAAAGTTTGTCACTATTTTTAGCACTCGGTTTGGCAAAGCCCTGACTAAACAGAACAAAACTGTCACGATCGAGTACCATAAAGTAGCTCATCGCTTACTGCTGAAATTTACGGATTCCTTTCAAAGTGGATTCTGCCGTGACTGCTAACGAGGAAAGTGGAAACATCTATCACGTTCACCGCAAATCTGTACATCCACATAATTTGCCCGTCAATAAGTCGTATTTCGATAGTGTCAACATTGCTATAAAAGGAGATCTGGGACAAAATATTCAATTCTCCAAAGGGAAAGTCACAGTGAAACTCCATTTTCCAAAACGATTCTCTAACGACTTGTAAGTCATGTGTCCTGAGTACCGAGGAGTTGCCCGACAGCGAGTCCATGGTTTAGGAGATATGCTGAAATCGGCGTTTTGTTCGGTGGGTCCCGTTTTGAAACCGATGGTGACACGAGAATTTCGAGCCTTGAAAGATACCACGTTTGACTCAAGGAAAATTCTCCAAAATGTCATCATCGACACCCCCGCCCCAAAGAAGCCCTCTTGAGAGCAGGCAAAAATGTCTTGCTTCAAATTGGAAAAGACATTTTGGGCCGAGGAGAAACTCTTATAAATGCACTGGACGCTGGATAGTCAGGCATTCATGCTTCCCTGATGCCACAGCAAGGACAAGGCAGAAAGAGACGACGAAGACACCTATCCAGAGGACTTCACACACTCAGGGCAAGAAAGACGAAGAAAAGAGGAACCCTCAGAGAATTAGACATTCTTGACTACTAAAAAACATACAGTGAGAAAACAATGATGCACCGAGAGTCTTGCGAATGTTCCAAGTCGGAACTGGATCTGTTGTCCACGCCACCCACCATGATAACCGTGGAAGAATCCCAATGGGTAGAATTTCATCTCATCTCCTTTTTGACGCTTTCAGACCTTCGATTTTGAAATCAAAGGCATGTCCGAAGATTACACTCATCTTAATAGTATTTTCTTGTACCTGAATGTAGAAGTGATCAAAACGGACGACGCCTCTCCGGAAGCCGATGCCAGAGTATCTCCCGTCATCAGTTTCGCGCATTCCTTTGTTCAGCGAAGTGGATTTGTACTTGAATAACAAACTAGTCAGCAGCAGCATGCATACTTACCCTTAATGAGCGTATCTCGAAAATCTCTTGTCGTACGGGAAAGATGCCAAGAACACTGATCTGGATGCTTGCGTAGCATGGAAACCTGACACTGCAGGCGAGGACAAGTTCAACGACACAGTCTTGACAGCTGCTGACGATCCTCACAATGTGGGTTTTAACGACCGTCGAAAGAAAATCCTGCATGGACGTAGTTTAGAACTGATGCAAGTTTTGCATTTGGACATGTGGTTGCAGGAAAATTATTTGCTAAACGGAGTGGATGTACGCCTGAGACTGAATCGAAGCAGTACCGTTTTCAATTTGATGGCCCATGCCAACGAGTATAAAACCGTCATCCAAGAAGCCAGACTCAACGTACGACGCGTGGAAGTGTTACTTAAAATGGGAAACGCTCAGATCAGAACGACCAGCAAGTATCCCATACGACGCGTGGAAGTGAAAACCTTCACCATTGCCGCTGAAACCCCATCCAAGATCGAAGATCATCTGTTCCAAGGACAGCTAACCAAACGTTTAATCGTTGGTATCGTCAGCAAATAAGCCCTCAACGGAGCCGTCACTGCCATCCTTTCGAGTTTAAGCACTACAGAGTGTCAAAGATCGAAGTCAGTCGCGATGGCAAGACCTTGTGTAGCAGAATCTTCGAATCAAAGTTTGCCGAGAAGAATTACTTGAGATCGTACTTGTCCCTGTACAAAGCCACGGGACAGGTACGGCCTAGCACCAGTCGCTGCGTTTGGTACGACGATTATGCAGGAGTGTACGCTTTGTGGGCTTTTGCTTTCACTCCTTACCCAAAGGCAGCGACGAGGTGCATTTCCACTTAATAAAATCTAACCAGCTGCGTGTCGAACTTCAGTCTGCAGAAGATCTACCCAACACGGTGAAAGTCATCTCTTTTATGCCGAATTCGACATTACTCTAGAAGTCAACAGGTTGAGAGAAGTAATTCTAGACTATTAGAAGCTATGGGAGACTCTTATCCCTCTTTGAATTGCGAAGCCTCTTTGGAAATGGGGACAGATGATTTCTTAGAAGTAGAACCATCCACCAGAAAAGACAAAGGCGAGGAGGATGTGGTGATGTCCAGATAGCCAGAACAAGAAGAACTTTTAATCATGAGTTATGCTAAACACCTGGCAGAAAAAAAAATATAAATCTCATGATTGACAAATGTTCATGGGTTGTATATTTAACAAATGAATATTTGATAGGTTGTAGTATAAGTGAAGAAGAAAGGTTTGAAAAGTATCAGGAGTACGCTTGGGTTATTCTAAGAGAAGTGATAGTGTTGAAAGAGTGGTATAAAGACTTGCTTGACCATTCCTTCTCTCCGTTGACTTCTTCGGAGATCCAATCCATCAAAGCTCTCTTAGAAAGGAGTAAGAAGTATGTGTGTAGAGTAAATGAATTTTCAGACATTTTGAAAGAAAAAAGTCAGGTCTGAATTGTTAGCTAAGCATTACCTGAGCAAAGATCTTTACAGAAGTTTGGAAAGGAATTGTTATTGTTACTGGGATAAACTGATGTAAAGACCAGTGTTACCATTTCTTCCTTCGCTGACTTATTACGAGATTAAAATCATCGATGGGGAAGTAGACGGCAAAGACCCCAGTGAAATATTTGATTCGTGTGGATTACTGCTTTTGGAAGACTACATCATCGATTTTATGAGACGAAATGCCAAGACCACTTGCTTCACTAATGTGAAATCACAAGCCATATATTCCATGGTGTGTAAAGACAATATTGTGTACATTGTCTTCATCAACGCAGTCTTAGATATACCTTAGAACATTTAGTGACTTATTTTCATCGTGCCTCTTCTAGAAACGATGACAAAGTAGAAAGATGTTTTTGTGAACATTATGGTTATCTTTTGTATTTAGCTAGGAAACTTAGTGTGCATATCTCACCCAAAGAATTTAATGAATGGAATTGGAGAGACCTTCCACAACGTTGTCACCTTGTAAATAAGTTACTGTTTGGTAAAGAGAAAAATTGTTGACAAGTTGCTGTGGTATTTACTGTTGTTTATTGGGTTGTTAGTTAGAAAAAAATGGGTATCTGCTTTTTTTATAGAAAAAAATGAACACTGTATAAATATATGCTCTTTCACCTCTCTCTATCCCTCTGCATTTGTGTTAGCTATAGCATGCCTACAAAAACCGCAAGGATGTTTTCCATCGCCTCCGCGCTTTAGGTTTGCAGCTGGGAAACATTTGTCAGTCTGTTCCTCCATCATTATTGTATTTTGATTTTTAAACTTTAGACAAATACTCATACACGCAGACACTAACATCATAGAATAATGGGTAGAGGAGTTTTTAATAGTGTTTGAAAGGGATATTGGATAGTAATGGGATCTTTTATGATGAATAATATATTTGAGGTTTAAAATAGTATATTTTTTCTTTTCTTTCAGCTCCTTCTCTTACACTCTTAGCTACCACATGACGTTTTCATAGTTGTGTGGAAATGGGATGGTATGTGAAAGTATGTTTTGTGGGATTTCATCTCCTTCTCTTCTATTCTAAGCGAAGACAGGAAGTTCTTTTTAGGATAGTTGGTGTGATATAGTTTGATGGTGTAGTGGGTGTGATGGATAGTATTGTCTGTGGTGTAAGGAATAGTATATTTTTTAAATTTCATCTTCGTTTACATTCTAAG
>JAECUM010072807.1:0-17915 GCA_016617855.1 Megalonaias nervosa | reverse complement strand
ATATATATATATATATATGGGAGTGTGTGTGTACACACACACACACACACACACACACACACACATTTATATTAAATGCAAATGTGTCACGGATATCGGACATCTTTTATGTTCTAATTACTTTTTCTATGAGGATGAGTACAATAATAATTCACAAGTAAGGGGTGTGCCATGATGATGCGTTCGGATTGGCGACATAAATGTTCATCTCCAGCTAACAGGTCAACAACTTCATAAATAAATTTAGGTCATTACTGTATAATATTGCAGTTGCTGTTTATTTTTTGTATCATTTGGCGATTCATTGTATAAAAGTACGTTGGAAGACTTCATCGCACATATTTAGATGTATTTGTTTGATGCACTTTGACCGAGTATGATATTGGAAACGCGTGGAAAGCATTGGAAAATATTAACAGTTTAAGGTTATTTTAGCTGAAATAGACGTATGAACCCCGGGCATGTGCATTTTTTAAAAAAATTAGAATTTTAAAGTTAAATTTTTCTTCCTTGTTATGATCATTTTTGTATGGATCTGAGCTGGTTATCAGTATGGAACAATCTGATTAAAATCGAGCTTTACTTACGGTAAGTTGATCTGAGTGGCACCGATAAAGGTTCGTGTTCCAACTAATATTTTTCACATTTGTTACGTATAGGCTCGTACAAATGTAACAAAAGAAAAGAGTGAAGCCAACAAGCATTGTAAATTTAACAATAATGATTCATTTCCCTAGAAAACAACGTAAAATATGAAATAGGACTTACGGTTTGTGAATATAATCCAAATATTAATCCTAAAATTGAAAAATATAAGTCCTATCACTAAACAGTTCTAATTGAATCCGGGTTCGAATCTCGATGAAATTCCAGTATGGAGGCGATGACGTCAGATGATGTCTGTCCTGATGGTAACAGATCCTCGACTGAATCACAGTTTATGATTCCGTATAGAATTCCAGAATTAATTTCCACTGAATGTCTTTTTCCCAGAACTTTTTATGAAAAAGTACACTTGTTTAGTTTTCTAGAGAATAAATTATTAAATTCCAAAAACCAGATGAACTTCAAAAACAATTTGGCAACAACAATAAAAACCTCTTGAGCCCTCAAGGTTTAAAATACAACTGACTAAATCTGCTAAAGAGTGTCTGTTTAAAGCCGCAATTTTAGATCACATGGTAGCTCACGTGATTTACTAATTTGAACAGCGCAATAAAAAAAAAAAAAAATGCCATTTATCACGTATGCAAGAATAGCCCTATCTAAGAATCAAATTCTCACACTGAAATAAATTTAAAAATAAAACATTGTTTATTCAGACTAACACGTAGGCCGAAATGACCTTGGCAATAGCCAATCGTTTTCGCGTAGTGTTTACAAAATCTATGAACCGAAGTGAGCTAAAAATAATGAGAATGTAATACCTTTTACGTTCAAATTAGACTGAATATTTTATCAAAAATATCAAATCCCCATGAAAATAATCATTACAATAAAATGTAATGAAACAAAAATGAAATAAAAAAGGATTTTAAAACTAACACACAAGCAATTTAATTACATATTCGTAACACATTCATTAATGTAACAGAACTAATTTAACTGGTGAATCAACAGTTCAACAGACTAGGTGGGACATGATGCTATATGTCTCTCTCTGATTTGGATATTTTACGTAGTTTTAACAATCTTTCAGTCATATCGCTACGATGTCTTTAGTGTGGTAGTGTATAGTGACGTCTGGCACTGAGATATCATGCCGCAGACATGTAGCATCATTTCCCACCCGGTCATATTATCCTGACACCAGGCCGACCAGTCCTAACACTAACCTCTTAATGCTGAGCGCCAAGCGAGGCAGCTGCTAGTACCATTTTTATAAGTCTTTGGCATGACTCGGCCTGGGTTCGAACCCGCGACCTCCGCATCCAAGGCGGACGCTCTAATAACTTAGGCCACTGGAACGGTTTCTATATGTCTGAGGTATGATGCCCCAGTGCTAATAATCAGGATAAACTGCCATACTGCAGACATCGTAGGGAATTGATTATAATTGTTAAAGGTACGTTAAAAATCTAAATCACACTCGCACACACACTCTGATTGAAGGAGACTTGGTGAACAGCAACCAGAAATTCCTCATTAGTGTTATAAGAGTGGATTTAGATAATTTGTTTAATGATTTAGGTCACAGCTTTTTACCCCATTGTCGTCATATCACTCGAAACCGTGGATTATAATTCGTGGATGTTACCAACAGGCTGCTATGCAAGACGATAGTCATGTGGGGTAGTAGACTGATATTAATCAGTAACCAACAAAAACCCGCTATTATATCGCTGCTAAGTGTACACATCTTGACACGTGTGTAGTGACATCTACGACGATTTCTGTAATTAACTGACCATATACTTTTAAATCTGGCACAAAATATCTGTACTGCAGGAGTGGTCGACAAACGTGTGTGGTCGACGATGCCAGTTTGATCGATGCTCATCACATAATCGCCGACGATACATTGAACTGGCCGGATCGTATCGTCTTTATGTTGTGGTGTTGTCACAAAAACTCTAGTCAAATATGAAAACCATGCATTTGCGAGATTAACCACGATTTTGGTTCCGTTCAGACAACACCTATACAACCCAACCCCCACCCCCACTCAAAAAATTTAAGGGTATCTTTCTAAACAGGTTTGACTCATGCAATCGTCTATGCGTTGGTGATTAATGCCCATGCCATGCTCGTGAACATCGTCTGGGTCAAAGTCAAAGTCATTGCCGATACCATCAATGTGGAATTGGAATACGAGCACATGACACCAACGGAGACTTTTGCCTTCGATGTAGTCAATTGGTGCAACGTGAACGTACTGCGCTGATACCGCCACTAATTACTGCGTTCGCGTGTGCGGCGTAACTGTACAATGTGGCAGTTGACTCCACACTGTGGCAGTGATTGTGCAATGTAGCAGCAATTGTACACTGTGGCAGCGGCTGACAATGTGGTACCAACGGAGATTTTTGCTTAACGTGTAGTTGATTAATGTAGTCGCCTGTGCGGCATAATTATTTTGTTTGTACAGTACACGGTAGTAGCGATTGTACCGTGTAGCCCTGATTGTGCACTGTGGCAGTGACTGCACATTAACGCTCGCGCGGTATCACAGACAAACCGACCGGGCGTAACATAATCGGTGGATTGACCGGTTTGTGAGCTGGATATTCAATCTTCGTGTCTTCCTGGATTTTATTTAACATGTCTTCTGCCATCTGTTTAGATTTTTTTTTTTTTTTTTTTTTTTATATCGTTCTTCAGTATTATATTTACTGAGTTTTATTATAATGCTTCAGAATACTGCTGAAATTTTTGCAAATATTAGGAGCATATTTCATGGCTCTTAAAGATTACATTCCATTTTTGATATTATTTTGTCCAGATCTGATATTCATTTGTCCATATCATATAATATAGGTATCACTGACTGAACACTGTCACTTATCAGCTGTGAATCTTTACTGCTATCAATTATAGGCTGTAAATCTTTTTTTTTTTTTTTTTTTTTTTTTTTTTTGATTTTTTTTATTTTATCAATACCAGATGTTTTTGCAGCTGGGAAGTATTTGAGAGCATTCCATATATTATATAATCTGGTTGAGCTTATTGCATCCATTTCTTGGAATTCTTTTGTAGAAATGGAACCATACAGGGATTGTATTTCCTCAATAGTTTTGCGGCGGAAGGTCTGCTTGCATTTTAGCATTTATATAGCTTTTATGTTTAAAAATATTACTCGACTTTTGCTGCCTGTCCTCGGTTCCGTATCTGTGCATGGAGTTGCAGGTAGTTTTCCATTTCCGTCAGCACGGTACCAAAATTAGCCATGCTAATTATTTTATAGTCAGTAGCCATTGAACAGGGTTTATTAATTGTACTGAGACTACTTTGTGCCGCCGCGAAAAGTTCTGAAGAGACATGTACTTGCGAATACAGCGGTGACGAGATGATATAAAAAGCGCCACCAGACATTGGGTACTACTGATATTGATTTCCGCCACACTCAGACCAACAGTGGCTATACCGGAGATTCCGAAAAAAAGCAAGAAAAAAAAAAGCTTCTAGAACGACACGCAAGCGTTTGTATTTTACGAGCGACAAAAGTTCTTTTGATCATTTTGCAGTTGTTGCTTCGCTTCGATTATTTTCTGGCGTCGATAACATTGAGGGTCCATTATAGTTCTATTAATAATATCATTGCGTGGCTTGACAGGCCGACCTTGATCACGTGCAATACGCACGCGCACTTCCTACCAAGTACCATTTTTTAGTGGCACAGCTGTCATATAATCATAAAAACTATTTACTTGGGGAATACTTAAATTTCTGGCGATCATGCGTTCTGGTGGCCTAGCGCGACGTTCATATAAAACCATACTGAATGTACCATTGAATAATGTCTTAAGCGTCGATCTCATCTTTCCCCAAGTATGCGTCCATGTTGAATAATAGTCAAGAATATTTGTCTTAGTTGGGTCAGTGTTGGTGTAATATATTCGTTGGGAAATGTAACCGGGTGGATTCAGCGGTGAATTCCACTTTTCGTTATAGAAACAATCCCCCGAGTGTTTTGTTTGTTTGTTTGTTTATTTATTTATTTTTTTTCAATGCCTGGCGGTACATTAAACGATCTGGTGTTTTCACGTGCTAATGCAATGATTCCACTCTGGATTCGAGTTTGTATTGGCACATTAGGGTGGTCCCAACTGCTGATTTCTTTATCTCAGTGCATACGAGGGTTGGTTAACACCGTTTTCAAGCTGATATGCATCAACAATTGGAACAAAACCACTATTAATGTTAGCATCACTAGTCAGCTGATCCAACACCTTGTCGGCCAATTCCGCAACAGTATCACCGCGGTCGGAACCCATCACTTTAATAGTAAAATCTAACTTAAACACAGACAGTAAAGATGGCTAATAACGCTTCAGCGTCATTTTTTCCCCCAAGTATTTATGTTCTTTCACCCTTGTTAATCTTATACAAGCCTGTACACAAATAAGTTTTAAATGAGTTTTCCGACCTAGATGTATTATTTCTTTGGTCTAATATACTGGCTTCAATATTAGGATCTTCCAAAGACTGTCTTGGTTCTACTAATTAAATAGTAACAGATCCCTATGTGGCAGTAAATGCATACACAATAAAAAGATAAAACCCAGATGTATCAGCAACAAGGCTTAAGTTGCCATTGGAATGAAACACACCGAGCTTTTCATATTTAAAAAATATTGGAATTTACTGTATCAGAACTAATAATTATATGTTTATATATCAATTTAAGGATGACAGTCACAATCTTGATATCAGTAAATTTTATATGCACATATTGCTTTATTGCATCATCATTATCATCATCGTTGATTGGCACTTGAGTTTCCGTTCATGATAAGGTCTCCACTCATTTCATCACCAGACTTTTTAACTTTTCATTTCATATTTGTGTTGATGTAAGTCTTTGATAACCACAACCAACACTTTAGCATCTCTGATTTTTATTGATTTCAGTCAGGTTCTTTGCAACAGCACCTCACTGCCTGACAATAATATCTTGAATGTCCACATTAGACGTTTTAGGTTTGCCAGTTTGATCTTCAAAATTTAATCCATATGAATCAAAATGCAAAGGATGATTGGGTGTCACCACATATGCACCCCAGTGCATTCAGGTCCTGTTGTTGAGTCCGTATTAACGATTCCAGTGTCCTATGTGTGGGAAATCATTGGTTCCAGTTCATCCAGCATAATGGTACCTCCAAAATGTTTGACCGACTTTGTCATCTCAGGTAAATCAAAACTGGTCAATGGCGATGCTACAACCGAAGACCACTTTCAGCTCAGGAGTCTTTGATTCCCATGCCAGGATAATCAAAGATCTTTTCCCATTTTTTGAGAGGCTGCACCTCCACTGCCTTTTTCAGAGCTGTCCTGGATGCAGTTCTAAAGATTCCTAATGCATCCGCTTTTGCAACTGCAAGAGCTGCAGCCAACAACAACGCTTGAATGTCTGAAATATTCCACCATCATGTTTCATTGTGGCAACTCCGGCTGCCGAAAAATTCATAGTTATCCTGCAGCATTGACATTTGGCAGCTTCAAAATGTCACACCTGCATTGTTGTCAGTATTAGTCAGGTGGTCACGGACAACTTATCTTGGGAAAGTTTCACATGAACTCTGGTCTGCTTTTTCATTGTGAATGAGGTCTTCGAGTTGGCTTCTGCTTTATGCAGATGACATTTTAATTCAGATGTTACAGGTTCAATTACCCATTCTATGAATTTTTGGACGACGCTACAAGTCCTCTACCTCCACATTAATGATCCTCATTCATCCATTCAAGCCCTGCAGCAAGAGAGTCTTGTCGCAGAGAAACACAGTAATACATCTATACTGATCATTACTGACTTGCACTACATGTAAAGTACATGTCCACCATGGAC
The DNA here is from genome assembly GCA_016617855.1 of Megalonaias nervosa. Taxonomy (NCBI): domain Eukaryota; kingdom Metazoa; phylum Mollusca; class Bivalvia; order Unionida; family Unionidae; genus Megalonaias; species Megalonaias nervosa. The sequence continues at coordinate 11,410 of JAECUM010072807.1, read as the reverse complement.
TGCTTAGTCGTTAGCCAGGTCCAGATGCTCAAGAGAAAAGTGATAAATTGGGTGCACTGTAGTAAAATCTCATTGGGAAATCGAGGTAGTGTCAATGTTTTGGTCTCTGTCCATTTAATTCAACTGCCAATGATGCACACTTGATTTGATTGTGCCCAACGGAAAGAAAAATGGCTTGGGTGGGTTCTTGATGACCATTTAGCCTCAGCGAGACCTCACTGCCAGTTGTAAAGGGATCGTCAGACTTACCGTTTGGGTGTTTATAATTGGCAGGAGTTTAAATACTATAAATACATGTCGTGGTGTGCTAATACCTTGTTCGGTGCTTATGTGTGTTGAGTCTGTGGTCATTGTGAGGAATGAAAGTGTAGATGTTCCGCAAGATCCAATAAATGCTGCCAAACATTTGTCTGTTGCTATTGAGTGGCTCATTGATGGCATCCAAACTGTAAGTCTGGATAATTCAACTCTGCCATTGGTGACACCATCACTCTTCCAAGCTGTGCATTAGGTTTTGTGACTCTCTATTTATCCCCAAAAATAACCTTACAAATGTCTCTGCAAAATCCAAATAAGTGTGAGATTGTAATTGTTCAGGAAAACTTCATGCGATTATTGAGCTGTTTTCGCTGCACTACAAAGCCAAGGCTTAATGTCAGGTTGGCGCTAAACATTGTAGGGTCAACGCCATTACCAGGACTATTAGTATACCAGCAGGTTGTGGGTCCATGAAAGCAGCCAGTGTAAGTAGACTAAAGATACATGGAATTTGATCTGCATGGGTATTTGTGTCTTTAATGAACATCATAGACTGGCCAGCAGATCTTGCATAATTATCACTGTATCTGCAATGTTATTGCAATGTCCACCTTGTTCAAACAGACTTTGATTTCTGTTCCTTGGATGAGATAATATGCTCTGTTCAACAAGGCCATGATGCCATTCTTGACAAATCCAGCTTTATTTCCAGGGCCATATGCATCATTGTTGCCACTGTGCACAAGCTTTTCTTGGACTTCCAAGAATACTTTACATAGAAGGAAATATAGAGATGTGTCCTAAACTAGAAGTTATATTGGTCCTTGCACGTTTGGCACTCAGGCATCATATGTATAATATGCGTAATCTTGATTACTTCTATCTCACAACACGTGGGTGTCCATATCATGTAATTGTATGGGGGTGGGGTGGGCTGGCATTGTTGCTGTAATCACCTTTGGTGGTGCTGATGTGACTAATTGTCATAGTCGATCTCAAATCTATTGCAGTGCCTGCAATTTCAGATTTATTAACTGATCTGCAACATTGTATTTGATACTCTCACTGACTCACATTGCAACTTGTTTAGCAATTGGTGCAGCGTGCAAAAATAAGACTGCAAGTACCTTTGTTGCAGCTGTGAACAATCCCTGAACAACTTTGCCAAGGCCATTTCTGTAATATGTCACGTAAAAAAAAAGGCATGGTTCTTACAAGTCCATGTACGGCTGTCATTATATTCAATAAAGTCGATCTCTAATGTACAATTGTGTCATCAAAGTCTCACTGTGCAGGTCCAACTTTTGCTCATCCTGATCCACAAGGGTAAAACCAAGGTTTGCCAACTGGGATATTTGCATGGAATATACACTGGTGTAGGAGTAATTGATACCAAATCAACTGGTTCCTCAGTTGGGGCAAACCCAAACAATATATAATCGTGCAACACTTGCATTGTCATTACTGATGCTTCATGACTACCACCGATAGCATCACAAGTTAGATTAACAGGATTCGTGGTGGTAATTCTGACAATGTCTGACTCGATATTGTAACTGGTACTGTCCAGTCCTGCATGCAGAATTTGTTAGTTCTCAGAAATCTTATTAATATCATCAGGCCAGCCAAGAATGGTTATCAAGGATGGCTGCGCAATATCAACCATGTATGCTGGAGATTCAGTTGAGATGGCAGAGCTGAGTGTAGGGTCATGTATGCATATGCTGATTTTAGAATTGCACATGGTCACCAGTGTGATCCTCCATTGGATCTCTTCATTGATTGATTTGATCTTGTACATGACTGGAGAAAGTCCAACAACATTCCAGGTAATTTCTCGACCACCCTCCGCCAAAAACATGAACGAGTTATTCACGGCGAAGCCTCCAAATGGCCATGATTGAATATTAGGCCAACTATGATAAATATGCGACAAAGCTAGTGCAATTTTGAGTGTGCAAGATTGCCACATGATGATTCTTGGAAAGACTACATAAAATTATGGCTTCATTAATGAGATTGTAATCATTGAGATGGCTCTTGAGCTTGTATTTACAGTGACATGCTGCATCATGTAAGATTTGGAGCATCTCAACAGAACTCATCATTAGTGTTGTATAAATTGCCATTGTCTTTAATGAGTTTATGCATTACAGTGCAAAACATCTTTGGTCCATGATGCTGTTGGTGAGTAACCACGGATAAATTGATGTGACCTCATCAATAACTTCTAGTGCATTGCCGCCAGCACAAACTAATCCCATGAGTGTTTCCAACATGTCCACAAGTTCATGACTGGTAGTCACACAGTTACTAATACCTTCAACCAATGAATTGTTCTTCCAGTTGCTGTTCTTCCAAACACTCTTTCTCATCACTCAACGCCTTATAATATGATCCTGCTACACAATTTTTCTAGTCGTGAGGAAAACTCTTGTCAAAATTTAGGACAACCTCCACAATTTTTGTTAGGCCAAGCTCATTAAATATATTAGTCTGTGGTGTCCATGACTTGTGCTTGGGTTGTGCTGTTTGCTTTTGCCACCACAGGGGCCACATCTGCCTCTGGGTACCCAGTCTGCACTGTGAACTGTTCAATAGCTTGTGCTGCCCTAACAATTGGACCAGATTTTCTCTCAGTTCCCATAAATGTGGCAGTGGATTCCACAACTTTCTTCACTTGTTAATTGGTTTCATGAGTGGGCTTGATCAGTGGTATACCGGTAAATTTTTTTAAAAAGCTGTTGCAATGTCATCCCGTTTGGTTTGTTGCAGCATTAACATATCTGACACTTTCATGGATATCTTTATAACTGTGAAGAAGTTTTAGTGGATCCTGGGCATATTGTTCAGCATATTCAGCTATGACTTTGCTGGCAGTTTTTTCCATTGATGATTGTTATTATATACATTTGTTTAAACCAGAACAATACTTGTATGGCCCATCAGCCAAGCCAGTCATGAGGAAACTGTATGAGTCTTGGGTGACCTCTGCAAACATTCTGAAATTTCCCCCCATTTGTGGTCAGCAGAACACCAGGTCCAATGAATGTTTGGAAGACTATCTGCATCAATGCCATGAAATATTATTAACATGTTATAGTTGTCTTGGATTACTTTAGGCATGCATGAGTATCATTGAGTCTCATAGATCACATCTATGTTGACCTCAGGAAAATATAGGCATGCATGAGTATCATTGAGTCTCATAGATCACATCTATGTTGACCTCAGGAAAATATCCTTGCAGGGTTTTCTTGGTGTTCAGGCATCACCTCATCATTCACAACAAGATTATTTGAACTTGAATCAAGATCATCAATGGTAGGAGCATCACTGATTGTGGAAAAGAAGTCAGCAGTGGATGATATACTTCTCAACAACAACTGAAGCACTAATGTAAAATCCTTGAGTACGTGGTGATCATCAGCTGATGCCGCAATCATGTACAAATGGTCCCACATTAATCATCTTAAAATCATATTCAACAAAAGTTGGGTTTTTCCTGATCCAGCTGGACCATTGATTAGCACGCAAACTGAGTTTGGAAACATGGAACCGGTTCCATCAGAACTATGTTTGGATAGTTTCGGCTGTCTGCACAGAAAAATCAATGAAGGCAAAAGCAACTTCTGCTTTCCTTTTTCATGATGCCATGTTAAATATCAACACAATTGTTGTATAATACAGTCATGTCTTCATATTGTGTGTGATGCCAAGCAAAAACTTATGCACTGTACTGCAAATCCAACACAAGTTCAAACACATAATGGTAGAACTGCACTTATTGGAACTTGTGTTCAGTGAGGAGCAAAAATGTTCACATTTTTGGGACCTCCCAGGTCCATTGGTCATAGACTCAAAGGGTCTAAAAACAAACCTTGGGGGTGGTGATGTCACTGCTGCATTAACAATGCTATGAGGGAGACTGTTGAGTAAATACCCTGGCAAAAAGCATCTTCCTAGATACTGTTACTGTTGGCTTTGTACACAGCTGGAAATATGACTTAATTCTAACAACTAGCCAAAGCTGGAAGAATCATGTCCATGCTGCATGTTACTGACACTACTATGCTTATAAAACATCCAGTGATATCCATACACTTGTGTTACCTTCAAATTCCCTAATGAGCTATTGAGAGCAGCAAAGACTGCATCTAGTTAAGACTATATTCCACCATCCAATGGATTTTAATTACATTAACTTGGTGTATTATTTTATTTACTGTCAGTGGTTGTGATTATGTCCATGTTTGCACAGATACCTATGTGCGTGGTGATATATGACAGTGATAAAGTCTACCAGTTATTTTTTATTTGTAAGTGTATTAAATGCTTAAAAATACCCGTAAGTTATTTTCTTTTCAGATTTGGATTTACAGTCATTTTCTTCTGCTTATATGAAAAGATAGCTAATTGTCAATTGGATAATGTCCCTGTTTTGGCTCACATGTACTAACCCCTTGTGGGACCTCAAAACACTTTTTGAGTCTAAAAAATAACCCCAACATTGTCTGGGAATATGATAGGTATGATTAAATAGGTTCCACTGAATACATGTATTGTAAATTACAGTTGGACCTAAAAGAACATAGAATCAATGTAACAAAGGATCTGACACCAATAATACCAGCTTGAATACATGTATTGTAAATTACAGTTGGTCCTAAAAGAACATAGAATCAATGTAACAAAGGATCTGACACCAATAATACCAGCTTGAATACATGTATCGTAAATTACAGTTGGACCTAAAAGAACATAGAATCAGTGTAACAAAGGATCTGACACCAATAATACCAGCTTGAATACATGTATTGTAAATTACAGTTGGTCCTAAAAGAACATAGAATCAATGTAACAAAGGATCTGACACCAAAAATACTAGCTTGAATACATGTATTGTAAATTGCAGTTGGACCTAAAAGAACATAGAATCAATGTAACAAAGGATCTGACACCAATGATACCAGCTTGAATACATGTATTGTAAATTACAGTTGGTCCTAAAAGAACATAGAATCAATGTAACAAAGGATCTGATACAAAAAATACTAGCTTGAATACATGTATCGTAAATTACAGTTGGTCCTAAAAGAACATAGAATCAATGTAACAAAGGATCTGACACCAGTGATACCAGCTTGAATACATGTATTGCAAATTACAGTTGGTCCTAAAAGAACATAGAATCAATGTAACAAAGGATCTGATACCAAAAATACTAGCTTGAATACATGTATTGTAAATTACAGTTGGTCCTAAAAGAACATAGAATCAATGTAACAAAGGATCTGACACCAATAATACCAGCTTGAATACATGTATCGTAAATTACAGTTGGTCCTAAAAGAACATAGAATCAATGTAACAAAGGATCTGACACCAATAATACCAGCTGGAATACATGTATCGTAAATTACAGTTGGACCTAAAAGAACATAGAATCAATGTAACAAAGGATCTGACACCAATGATACCAGTTTGAATACATGTATCGTAAATTACAGTTGGACTTAAAAGAACATAGAATCAATGTAAAAAGGATATGACACCAAAAAATACTAGCTTGAATATCTGACACCAAAAATACCAGCTTGAATACATGCATTGTAAGGTACAGTTGGTCCTAAATGAATATAGAATCAATGTAACAAAGGATCTAACACCAAAAATACCAGCTTAAAAATATCTTGGTATTGCAATGTTTTGTCTCTGAGTTTCAGTCACCTCTTTGGACTCTTGTTTCTGTACTTATTTATAACAATTTTTTGTTTGTTTCAGGTTGAACGTCTGTTAGATCCACTGGTCTGGCTAGATGCTGCTAGTCAGATATTTTTCTCCTTCGGCCTGGGTTTTGGTGGCCTCATTAATTTTTCCAGTTTCAACAAAAAAACCAATAACTGCAAGAAAGATGCCATTATCATTTCCCTGGTCAACTATTTCACTGCAATTTTTGCTGCAATTGTTATCTTCTCCATCTTGGGTTTTAAGGCAAATCTTCAATATGACCACTGTGTACAACAGTAAGTTAAGCAAAGTGAATACTAGTCTGAATTAAAAGAAAGATAAAGGTATTTTTACAAGGTAACAAATTAAAGCTGTGTAATAATAACAAGATGAAACATTTGTGTCCCACTGAATAACAGCAGAGACATACAGAAAGATAGATCAGGGCTGGAAAACTTGCTTGTCTGATGGCCAAGACAAGCTCAAATTCGGGTCAGACAAGCTCAGATTCAGGTCAGACAAACTCAAGTTTGCAGGATGCTTCTCCACTGGCAAGTCTAAAGAAAAGAGAGCGAGAGAGATCGAGAGAGAGAGAGAGAGAGAGAGAGAGATCAGTTCATAATGCTTTATGCTTCACTGGTTTTATATTAGTGAAATCATCACAAATTCAACTCCTTTATTTAGAATTTGTATGTATACAGCAAGCTTTTGTTGCATAAATGCCTGCAATTTTATCATTTGATCCTTATTGCATAATACACTGTTGATGTCTACTTCCATTTTGTGGTCATTTTCAAGGTCAGTCCCTCATTTTCTTGTGAGACATGATAATCTGAAAGCTTAAATTATTAGAAGTTAGTTTGGACAAATAAGGAATCAAATTTTACATTTTAACTTTTCAGTTACATGCATTCCATTGTAAACTTTGTAAGTATATGGGATTCATCAGCCTTCAAGTCCCTACATAGATATGAGCAGTGAGGGAGTTGGCTACAGCCTAATTATTATACTGGTCAGCTGAACTGCCTATCTTGACTTTCTCTGCCAGTTACCATATATACTCACTTATAAGTTAAGTAAAACTGCAAACAACAAAGATAATGATCTGCAGTAGCATAATACACCAGCAGATCAGAGTCTATGTTGCTTGTTCTACTGATTACTCCTAAGAAACTGCACAGACCCAGATCTGCTGGCACTGTATGCAATAGCAGATCTGGGTCTGTGCAGTTTGCAGTTGGACTTGTCTTATAAGCAAGTATATATGGTAAATGTGCTGAGCTTGCCACTCTGAATAGTTAGATCATCATTGCACCTTTCATACCCTAAGGGACCCCACAAGATGAGGCATACATCAGGTGACTGGTCAGTAGGCAAGTCCAAGGTGATGGTCACTTCATGGTATTAGCTACTTACAAGTTTTTGTAGTTTTTCCATTAGCTAAGGGTGTTCCCTCAAGTTTTTAAGACTCCTGTAAAAGACAATTGGACTCAGAGTATATTGCAATATAGATTCCTTTATATAGCAATTTTTCAGTGCACTGGTCAGCGCTGCTACCATAATGGTGGTTGATGCATTACCTGCAAACTAAAATCCAACACATGGATTTTTGCAAGAAACTGGCTAACTGTGCACAGCTACATATGAACAAAGGGTTTCATTCTTGAAGGACTTTGACTTTGACTTTACAATTAAGGTCGCATTAAGGTCGCGTGTGCCCATTGGGTATGTGCAACTGTTTAATGCCTGCATGGCAGGCTTTTAAATGTTCCTAGGGGAGGGAATGTGAGCCACCTCTCCCAGGCTTTAATGCACTCATTGAGTGCTTCTAAATGAGCCGTCAGGCAGCGAGACGGTAATTGGAGTGTCCCATGCTTGCCTGATGTTTGGCTTATGAGTGGGAATGGAATCACCACAACTATATATATAGTATCATTTTGGTTCTGACACTGATTGAGCATGTTATTGGTGCTCATGGGGCTGCAGAGCAGTAATTTTAATTAGCAGGGCTAGTTTCACCCTCTTCACCTCCAGGAACATCATAAGAGATCAAGAAAGGGTTTCATTCTTGTAGGAGACTCACAGCAACCAACCCTCTTTGTCTTTAGCTATGTCACAAGAGTCATGTGACACAAACACAGCGATATTAACATATGGCCAGGCAAATTTAAGAATGATTTAGCTTATCAAGAGGGGGCCATTGGTCATCAGAAGAATGACAGTCCTTTAACTTAAAGCGGGTCTTCATCATTATACAATGCTTCTTCTCAGGAAATAAAAGACTATAGGTCAGCAAGTAAGACTGCTTATAGACAATACTTTTGCCCTTTTAGATGTTAATAAAATCGGGGTGGGGTGGTGGGGTTGAGGAACTCTACGATCTGGCTATTTGAAATATGGAAATTGTGTAGAGCAATAGATACTTAGCTCAGGGCTTGTCATCTACCAGGCACATCAAACATGGAGGCTGATGTTCTATCACACAGATTAAACCGTGATTCTAAATGCATGTTGAGGCCTGAAATTTTCCAGGAAACTGAACATAATTTGGTAAATGTGATATTGATCTTTTTGCCTCGGGACCAAATTATCAGTTGCCAAGATATATATATATATATATATATATATATAAATACCTTTCTGTATCTTGGAGTAATTTCACTCTACTATATATTCTTTTCCCTGTGTAATTTTTAGAGTTCAACAGAAAGTTGGAGAAGGGGAGAACCAGAGTGGTGATGATAGACCCAATCTTTTAGTACACAGCCATGGTTCCCCAAACTGCTGTCATTTGTGTCAGATTAATTATACATACTGCTCAGAAATTCTGAGATTCTGCTATTTCACAGAACCCCACCATAATGCATCCATTGAAAAAATTCTTCTTGGAAGTGTTTCGTTTATCAGAAAGGCTAAGCAAAACAAACTTACTGCAGTAAGTTTCTGATATTTTATGCTGTACTTGGAGATAGTCAACATAATTACAATAGCGGACATAACTCCAATGATTACTGTGCTTTTATGACCCAGACCAGATATATACGTTTTGTTTTGGAATCCTTACCTGTGCTCATTCATATTGGATCATGGGATAGTAATATAAATGATGATTTTGTTGAACCTGTAGTACCCTTAGGGAGCACCTGTCCACTCACCCTCCCAGTCTCTCATCTTGTATCCTTTGGCCTCTGTAAAGACTGACCAGTCACAAGACCTATACATCATCATGTGTTATCAATATAGTTTTAAAATCACTTCATTTCCAAACCAAACTTTCATTAATGTTGATGTAGTAGATGAATCACATTCTTTTAGCCGTCTGTATGTCTTTGCTCTTCTAACAATCTGTGCATTTTATTCTCCAGCTATCAGTTCATGCCTTTTCTCTCGTCTACATATCCATCTACATGCAGTATCAAATATATATTTATAGATAACACTAATTATTTGCCACATAGAAAGTTGAAAGGAAAGCAAGATATTAAGTTCTTCATATGCAGATTCAAGAAGCATCTGATTTTTTTCATTTTGCCCTTTTAAGAAAAAATTTAATTCTCATATTAAATTGTTATAGGTTTGGAAAGGCTTAAATCTTACAAGGAAATGTTCAGTTTTCCAGTCAGCTTGCCTTGAGTCTAGCAGATGTTTATCAAAGTTGTCATCTTATGCAGACAGATTTAAAAAACAGTTTCAATATATACAGTATTAGTTTTGTGATTTTACATTTGCAGAGCTTGGAATTTGAATTCCACTGGCCTTAAGGCCAAACAAGCTTATGTGATGGCCTTTTGCCCATGTCTTGTTGTCTACAGCCCGTTCATCCATCAGCACATGCATCTAAGCGCAACAATGTGATCAAATATTAACAGCACTTTGTACATTGGCATATCTCAGCATTGTCTTGCAAAGTTTGATAACCTGGCCCCCATGACCTTTGCTTTTATGTCCAACATCATGAAATAGACTTTGTAAACTTCATGTAGCTTGTGAATGATGTATAATTATTCAAACAAATAAAAATGGATCTTGAGCAAACTTGGTATATGAGTATATCTTTGATATATCTTATATAATTTCATAATTCAGCATATCGTGACATTTATTGTTTGATATATCTGATATAATTTCATAATTCAGCATATCATGACATTTATTGTAAGGTCAAAAATGGTTACTTCAGTTTTAGAACTACAGTGGTTGCTGAACAATAAAATAGAAATGAAATTTAATCATTTGTGGCTTGCTGGTCTGTCTTGGAAATATCTCATGAATTTGATAAGATCTATGATCTTGGGTTCAAGGTCAAAAGGTCATGACAGAAGACTTTGCTCTAACAAAGTTTGTGATAATAATAACTGCAGCAAGTGCAAATGGATGATGATTTAACTAGGTCTGTGAATACATCTCAACAATATCCCAGATAAAATCAATAATCAGCATTATATGACCTTTAAATCCAGGTTAAATATGGTGAATAAGAAGTTTGAACAATGCCTACTGCATGGTGAATGTAGTTACTTTAACTAATGCTATTTGTATTTTTTCTGTTTTTCTTTTTTAGCAACTTGGCATGTTATTTTATACTGGCAATGTTGCAAATGCCAGCTCTTCATAACTTTTGGTTCCTGGTCAGAAGTAATACTTTAGGTTTGTGCACTGCAGTTAGCTTGTGAAGACAGTAATAAAAAAGATGCATATATCTTGATCAAACATTGTATATAGGTATGTCTCAACAATATCTCAAATGAATTGGAAAATCAGATGACCATTTGTTAAAGGTCACATGATTTTAACTTAGCTTTGTTTTAACTCTGATGATTTGTTTTGTTTGTAAAGGCATATCACTGCAATGTTTTGAATGAGTTAGATGACAAACCATATGGGACACTGGGTTTAAGGTCAAGGTAACAATTTTTAGATTTTGTTTTGCACTACAACTGACTTGTGAACATGACAGATTAAATAAATACAATTGAATTTTGTCATAACATGTTAATAAATTACATCTTTACCATTTTTTGGATGAGGTTGACATTCAGTAAAGTGCAAAAAGTTGGAGGTCAGAGTCAAAGGTCATGGCTTGGATTTTTCCACTTAAGATATTATTTTTATGAAAGAGAAAATTATTATTATTATTATTATTATTATTATTATTATTATATAGTTTTTGAATGATATAGTCCTGTGAACAAAACAATTTGTACAAATAGGAATGGATTTTGAGTGAACTTGGATTATTGGTATCTTTATAATGTCTTGAACAAGTTTTATAACCCTTCTGCCATTAAAGTGGCATCAAAGTCAAAGGTCATGGTTTAAATTTTTTCACTACATATAACTTGTAATCACAATAACTTAGCAAATATAGTTGTATCTTGACCAAATTTGGTATGTGACTGAAGCACATGTGTCAATTGAGTAT
>JAECUM010072804.1:0-25175 GCA_016617855.1 Megalonaias nervosa | reverse complement strand
CCATAGTTTCTTCAGATGGTGCGGATACACATGGACTCCATCGCGGATGGGTGCGAAATACATTCCTAAAATTATTATCTGGGACGAGATATGCACGGTGTCGCTAGAGGTATTAAAAATATTTCTTGATTGGCTGTTATTGAAGAATACTGCTGTGACAATGTGTGGCGATCATGGTCAACCGCCACCTTTCATTGGATCGTCTCCACATGAGTGGCTGAAAACATTTGTAGATTATTACGAAGAAATAACTGATGACCATAGAGCTATTGATAAATCACTAAAAGAGTTTAAAAAGTTAATAAGACTACAGCCAAATAAAATACAGTGTGAGATAATGCGTAAAGTAATTCCAGAAACTTCTGTGAATGATTTTTGGACTTTATGGAGACCTGCTGATTTGATAGTTGCAAGTAGAAAAATAGTTCGCGATACACTTCAACAACAATTATTTATGTTACATAAAGAAAAATTTTCAAATATACTTGTACTTTTGTGTTATCGCCCAGCAGATACTCGACGACAGAATATTGACGTTGAGATTCCTGGTGGTGGAATACAAAATCTTGTGCTAAATGACATTGTTTTAGTTATTGTTGATGTTGTTGAGAGCGCGTTGAGCATAGATAAATCGCCGTGGACGTTAGCATACGCTATAACGATTCATTGGTCACAGGGATTAACTATTACTGATACAAATATTTGGATTGTCGATGATCGTATTGAGTGGTCAAATTTAGTTTATCTTGCAGTGTCTCGAGTCAGAAGAATATCTCAACTGCACAGGGTTATCTTGGATTGCGTAATAACCGAAGAAATCACTAACAACTTTGTCGATATCAATAAAAAATTAGCGAGTTATAAGCAATGCGACAAAAAAAATAATCACGACTTTGATATGGATGCTGAATTTATTATAACACTAAAACAACAACAGAATAATCATTGTGCAAGTTGTAACGCAGTAATGTTGTGGCAGTATTCAAATAATAATCCAAGACAATTTACCGTTGATAGAATTAATAGTAGTCTTGGTCACACACGCGAAAATGTGATGCTGACCTGTCTTGAATGTAATCGACGTCGGGGCGCTGGACGCCCTTATGCAAGTTTACAAAAGTGAACGCGGTGGTAATTGTGTATCCGTAGGAATTATTTGTAATTCTTCGCGTACAAATCCACGCTGAGGAGCAGTTGAATCTAATCTGTAGATTGCAGGTCTACTTGTGGACCTTACCACGCTAGAAATTTTATGTGTGGTCACACTCCAGATAGGATCAGTTGCTCTTTTTCTACCTCCTTCAAGTTCACCAGGTTCATATAAATATCTTACGGTAACATTACCTAGTACTGGTTGAGAGGAAGATTTACGTTGTATTGGTATATATTTTTTTTGTGATTGCATTAGAAGGTTTCATAGAAGTTGCACGAGTCATTTCATTATTTAACACAGCTATCACACTTGGTAACCTGGCAACCCATTCACGAGATCTCTCCATGGACTTAAAGTCAGCGGATATTTCCTTTGCATACTGGTATCCAAATAACCGCTCAGCAAGTGTTCGATTAAATCGTTCAACGATTGCCTGATCACGATGAATTTCTGTGTGTCCTCGTCTGATTTTAACGTTATGTTGCCTCATCAATGATGATACTGCACCAAGAAATTCTTCGCCAGGATCAACCTGTAGCAGTTGTGGCCATCGCAAGGGTCCTCGTTGATAAATTCGTTCAAACCCAGATGCAACTTCAGTTGCTGTTTTTGTTGACAGTGGTTCTGCTTCTTTATATCTACTTGCAACATCAACGATGGTTAACGCGTATTTGTATGTGTATTGACGTCTGCCGATTTTAATGGTGTCGTGTGGTAAAAAACAAAATATCTGCTTGATGAACTTCATTAGGGGTACTGACATCAAAATGTGCATACTGAATTTTTTTAGGTGGTGGTAGATAAATTTGCCATATTGCCTGTCGTGCTAACCACGCTGCAGCAACGGCACGTGAGACTTTTGCTACTTCAGCAAGTTTACTAATTGCTGCTTTGCCTCTCCAATATCCTCTTGGGCTATAATAAACAGATTCCATTATTATGATAATAATCAGTTGATTAATTACCAGCCCCTAACATTATTTTCCCTTTCATACCAGCTTTTACCTGAAAAGCAGCTAATTTTTCTTGAAGTGATTTATCTTTTACATTATTTATGGCATATATTAATTTTATATCAGCGAGATGTCGTTGTTGTAAATCTTTACTTTTATATGCGACATCATGAACGTGACACGCTTGATCAATTGCATTTATTGGATATTCTCCAGGTCTTGGTTGGTCTTAGTTATCGAGTCGGATATCGAGACGAGTTCCAGGACCACAATAATTATATCCACGTAAATGTTTCTCACCAGGATACTTTGCCCATGGAGCTCCTGGTAATTTACCTAACGAAGCAGCAATATCACCACCTGTCTTGGATGAAATAAATTTGTATTTTTTTGTACCACATTTCACACACTTGCCTGTAAGTGCGCACCTGCTATTTTTTGTTATTATTGTCGTTAATCCACTGGTATGGGTGGGTGCTCTACATCGAACACAATATAAATCCATATTACTATTATATGGATATAATTGATTTCTCAGCGACACGAAAACAAGAGCCAGCCAAACATCATCCAGCGCTACCAAATTCTATTAGGGCAATTATACTTGGCCCATCTGGGTCTGGTAAAAAGCAATTATTACTTAATCTGATAATGCGATGGCTCAAGTGGGATAAATTATATTTAGTAGCACCATCTGTAGATGATCAACGATGTTACGAAGTACTTAAAGATTTTAATGAAAATGCAAAGTCGCTGACGTGTCCTGATAAAGATAATGATGTTATTGATTTTATTACCGATATCGATGAAGCTCCATCCATAGATGATCTTGATGGATGTATCAATAATTTCGTAGTATATGATGATGTAATGCTGGATAAACAATCCAATCCAGCTCGGATATTTTCGCGAGGCCATCACAGAAATACAGACGTGATTTATTTAACTCAGAAATACACACAAATTCCAAAAGTGATCAGAGATAATTGCAGTATCTTAATTGTGTTTAATGGAGTAGATAATTACACTTTGCAAAATATTTATTATACTTGGTGTTCAGGGGACATGGACATGATTAAATTTAAAAACTTATTTTCAAAAGCACAAGCTGTTCCGTTCGGATTTATAACGATAAATTTACATGACCCAAGATCTAGATATCGTACAGGTCTGGATAAAATCTTTGGTTAATTATAGCAGCAGAGGGGGTGAACGACCAGCGTTGAGTGACCAACACGTAAACGAAACATTCCTGAAAATAAAAACGTGCGTCATAATAATGTAACAAAATAAGGTAACCCAATCAGCCAGTTAGAGGTTTTGGTTTAACGCTATTGACCTTGAGATTTCCTTTTCGTAGGAAGGTTTATTTTTTATAAATAAGGTCTCGAACAAAAATGGTCTGTTCACCCCCTCTGCTGCTGTTTTCGTGGAAAGAAAGAATTTATATTTGAAGTGTTCTGTTTTGTTGATAATCTCCTGGCTTACATTTTCTAGAGGCTAGAGTGTACAGCCAAGAAAATAGAATGACAAATTCATGGCAATTTATGATTAGTCCAGTATTTGGAAAAAAAAAATGCAAAGTCACACCTTTAACGCGTGCAAAAATGAGAGAAAGAAAAAGTACACTTTCAAAAAGAGTGATTCGTCGAAAACGTCATCACGTTGAGAGCTGCACGTGCAGAGTATTATTTTACAGTGATTATGAATGGAGTCTTTTTGGGCACAACATTGTATAATCCTGACATTTTGAGATCTGCTCACCACACGGCAAACTCTGGAAGAACAGATAACAGTTAAGCAAAGAAAAACTTCATAAACAAAATTGTGTCAAGATAGAGATCTTGAAGAATGTTAACATTTCGGAACAAACAGTGAATTTTCTCATTTTTAGTTATAAAAAAAGTTAATTCATAAACGTTAGAAATGTTTACAGACGAATGGTTTTGCCAATTAGATGAAAATAAAAAGACGGGATGAATAAAAAAAGAAATGGAGTAAGGAACGACCAGCATATGGAATAAATAATTACATGTTTTGAGTAAGAGATAATTTAAACAGTGCAAGAACGAGAAATTGAAAAAGGGATGTAGAATGAAGGAGGCTTACATAGTCAGAAACGATACAAATGTTATGCAAGTTATTGTTATTGGTTCTTTTCGCCTATTGTTGTGGTCAGTTTATTTGAGTAAAGTTCTTGTCATCGTGCCCAATTTATTGATGGGGCAACTCTCATAAAGAAAGAGAGAGAAAGACATTATTCTGGCCTCCTTTTTGCGGGTAGTGTCACTCCTGCGATGTGGATATTACATCGCTAGTGTGCTGAGAAGTATTGGGTTCGAACTGTAAAAAGGAAGTCAGAATCTGAAGTCTGCAACGAAGCAATTCTTTATTGAAATCAAACACACTCAGTATAGAAAAATGACACAGAAATAAAATTATACATTTAAGATATATAATACAATTTGTATATTTATTTCAAGCTAACCAACTTCACACAGTTCTGTAACTTTCTGTAACTTATATATATATATATATATATATATATATATATATATATATATATATATATATATATATATACACTTCAATAATGAGCAATAACTACTTATTCTCATTATCTGATCTTGAAGGTGATTGGCTGAACTCGTTACCTCTCTGGAAGCCATATTTCTGATCTGATTTTGATCAAACTTGGACTATATGCTATATCATCATAATCTTGGGCACACATGATCTTAATGAATGAGGTAAATGTGCATCTGACTGGCTGATTTTTGGGCCACTCCGGAAGCAATTGTTCTCATCCGACTTTCATCAAACTTGAAATGTGGTGTTACATTATCAAGATCTTGGATGGATTCGACTATGAACGATATCCACATACATTGATAATCTGATTTATCCTGCATGTTACCACTCTGGAAGCCATATTTGTGATTTAATTTTGACCAAATTTGGAATATCTACTTATATCATCAAGGTCTTGGGCAATTTTGATAATATATATGCATAATAATGAGGTGATCTTGAATCTGATTGGCTGAGATTATTACCATTATGGAAGCCCAAATTCTGATCCAGATTTGGTATAAATCATCAGATATACACATCGATGCCTTGTGTATGATTGTCCAAGCTTTTTACCTGACCCGAGTTGGTTGTTGTTGTTGTTGTTGTGGGGCTTAACGCCATTTTTCAGCACACGATAGGCTATACATGGCGGCCAGTATTAATGGTGGAGGAAGAAACCGGGAAATCCCCGGAAAGAACCACCGACCCACGAGAAGCTACTGGCAAGCTTTCTCACATATCCACATTCGCCGAATCCTAGACTCGATCCCACGCAGACAGAGGTGAGATGGCAGTGATCCGTAGCGAAGAGCGCTTTAGACCACTCGGCCACTCGGGGCCCCGACCCGAGTTGGATCAAACTTGGTAAATTGACTAATATGGTCAAGATGTTAATGATTTTCATTATGGTCAAGAGATATTATATATTTATGAATTGGTCTTGTGTTGTTGGTTTTGTTATTTTATTTTATTTGGGGGTTTTTTTGGTGGTGGTGGGGTTTAATAGGATTTTGCAAAAAAAATTACACTGTCATATGTCATCAAGATCTTGCTTAAGTATGATTATGAGCCAACATTCATGGATATTATTTGATGTGACCTTGTGTCTGATTGGCTGAACTCGTTAACACACTATGGACTTTGTGTCTGATTGGCTGAACTCGTTACCACATTATGGACCGAATTCCAGTCAATGTTTCATCTACAAGAAGCTTATATTATCATTGTTATAGACAAGTTCTGTATAATAAGCAAGACAAGTGCACACTACTGAGATAAATTGCTTCTGGCTGACTGAGCTTGTTGCTCCTCCAGAAGAAGAGATTTTAATTCTCGTCCATTTTTCTATCAAACTTGGTAAATGAGTGTATATCATCTAGATCATGGATGCCTTCAGTTATGAACAAAAAACTGTGCATATCATTTATACTATTATCTTTAGAAAAAATCTTTTATCAGTGTATAATAAAAATAGGTTAAATCAACATGATATAAAGCTTGAAATATAGTTTAACTCGGTTGTATTCTTGCAATACTTTATAAGCCTGCTTAGTAAAATGGTTGATTATTAAATCATGCATGCCAGGTAACCATTAACAAGCCAACTTTTGTCTCTTGCTCTGTATATAACGCTTGTTTTGTTCTTGTCTTTGCCAGATGGGATGAGGCAAAACCTTATCGATTTGTAGGTTGCAAGGTCAAAGGCCAAGATCACAGAAGGTAACATTGTGATTTTGCTATACCCATGACAAATAGTTACATAATCACTTATATACATCTGATATAAACAGTATATTGTGATGCACGTGCAGCTGCTGATCTTATCCGTCTTTCATTTCCATACAGTTATCAGAGTTCCCCGCTTGTTAGGAAAGTTTGTAAATAGCTTGCACCTGGGATAAGGAAGAAACCTGTCAATGTTATTGTCAAAAGGTCAAAGGTCAAGCTCATTATGACTACATGTGCCTCATAGGCCTATGTGTCGCTTTTTTTTTTACATGAATATAAACATTTTAAGGCGAGTGTTGAAACATCGTCACTTTGGAAAAAGTAATTTCTTCATTTCTTTGGGAAGCCTGTGGACATTTATTTTGTATCTAAGGTAAATGGACCAAACATTTGAAGGTACATGTAGTTTATACAATGATACGCCATTATATATATCATGATAAATTTTGCACATGCTGAAAATGAGACCTAATACAGTGGAACCTGCTGTAAAGATTACCTGCATTAAGCAAGAACCTTTCTTGAACAGTTAAAGTTTTAAAGTCTTTATTCAAACATAGAAGAAATTAAACTCTATAAAACAACAGAGGCTACTTGTCTATTTTCCATGAAATATAGCTCGTTTTTTTTTAGACACTGTTTGAATCTATTAATATATAATACACAAGCAAAACAGTATGGGAACCAAATAATACATTTTATACATTAGACAGAACAAAGTCAAACTATGTGTAAATAACACACAGTACCACTGTCACTGCAACTTGATATATGTTGGTTTATAAGATAAGATAAGATAAGAATTCTTTATTTCAGACAACATAGTCCATACATCTAAATTAAAATATGGATATAAAGTAAAAACATTGTAACCATAAAAGAACATATATATCATACGTCAAGTATAAAAAATCCATCTACAACAATTAACTGTGTCCTGCATTGTTAAGAATGAAATTAAGTGGCACATTTAAAGAGTAATTTGTTCCATCTACTTATAATATGAGAATTTAAATGAATGTCATAGTTCCAAAGAGATTTCAATATACAGTTCTTACTATTAGATATTCTTGTCTTTATTGATAATACATACTTTCTCATTACTTCATCAAAACTGAATACATTATAATTTACAAACATGTTGGATGCACTGTTCCATCTAGGAAGACCTAATAGAAAACGAAGACTATTATTATAACCAATAACTAGTTTTATTTTCATACATTCACTAAAGTTTGTCCACAGTGGAGCACAAAACATAGTGCAGCAATAAGATCTGAATAATCTAAATTTGATATTCAGTGAACAATTCTTAAATTTACGTAGAAGCATGTTTGTTTGTGTACACAAAAATCGGTAATGTCTCATCATATATTCATTATCTGACCGACTGGATTTCAAAATATGACCCAAATGCGTATAATGCTGTTAAGATGTACAGGGGGGGGGGATGGTAATTTGAAAGAAGTTGGCTGAAAGACCATGCATACTGATTTTTGTTTTGTATTATAGATGATATCATTCTCTAATGCGTACTGTTAACATATCTTTAATAATTTCCTTAAACCTGTGATATAAGGACTTGTCAATGACATATCATCAGCAAAACTAAAATTGTTAAGAAACAACACATTTAGTGGCAGAGGTAACCCCACGTAACACTGACCCAGTTTACGATTTAACTCATCGATGTATAAATTAGATAACAAAGGGGAAAGAATACCCCCCTGACTCACCCCATTAGTTACATGGAAAGCGTTGGATATTACACTTCCCCATCGCACATATTACAACTGTTTGCCATACCAGTTAACTGAAGTATGAACTATGTAGACAGGTATTTTAATATCAATCAACTTTTTAAAGAGTGTCCAATGACTGACCCTATCAAATGCCTTACTAGCGTCTAAAAAGCATGCAAACACTGGGCTGCCATGTTCTACATAATAGCTGACAGTTTCCTTAAAGGCATATAGGCATAAATCTGTTGAATGCTGCTTTTTAAAACCAAACTGATTATCGGAGATTGTGACTTCACATCTTTGCAGTATGATGCATTCAAATATTTTTGTAATAATAGTCATAAGAGCTATGGGTCTGTAGTAATTTTTGTCCGCCAGGTTAACAAGTTTTTTTTTTAGTAGCTGTATAATTGTAACTTTTGTGAAATCATCTGGTACAAAGTTATGCACAAACATACAATTAAATAACATCATCAATAGCCCATGAAGTCTAGTATCTGAAAATTTAAAATGTTCCACATATAAAAAATCTGATCCTGGACATTTGCCACATTTTTGCCTTGTTATTGCACTTTGGATCTCAGATAATGTGACTACCTCAGTATGAGCAGAAGGGGTATTCAATGCTGAAAAAACATGCTTCTTATTCAATTCGTGTTTAACACTATTGATTAAGTCTTCAAAATGATTTTTCCACATGTTGCATATATTATTTTGACCACGGTTCCCATCAATGCAAATTGGTAGTTTATTGGAAGTTGCTTAGTGTTTTGTTTAACTTGCTTTCAGAATTCACGTTGGTCAACATTTTCAAATGTTTGTGCTAGCGAGTCTGCTCTATGTTTTACTTCCTCCTTCTTACATAATCTAAGAGCATACTTAAATTGTGCTCTTGTTTGGTGCATTTTGGTTACTGAGATGGCCATGACGAGATTTACCGTTATCACGCCACATAAGGAAAGCATTTCGTGCAAAGTTGTGTAGTTCTTTGACACAGTCATTCCAGCCTAGTATAACCCAGTGACCAGGTTTGGATTTACTAGTCAAGCTATTACCGGAGTTCGACAAAGCTTTTACTATATCATTGTATAATCCATTTATCTGTTTCATATGTACCTGATTAGTGCTGCCATGGTCATTACAGATCGCAACACAATGTGGGATCTCAATCTTGTTTAATAAGAATGCAGATGTCTGAGTATAATTCAGTTTTTTTGTCAGCAGTAAGGTCTGACCAATTGATGTTATATTTCAAGTTTAAGAATTGATTGGGGCAAGAATCAAATCTAGGAAGTAGATCAGTCTTGACAGTCATTAAAGTAGGGCAATTTTATTAACTAAAGCGAGCCTAGATAATACGCATTTTGGAAATATCTACTTTGAGCTTAAAATAAATGTTATCAAATTCATGTTGTGCCAGTCCGTCATGTAAACACCCATATCTGGTTTTGATACAGCTCATGAGATATACAGGGACGTTAATTTTTAAAGGCTCAATTTACATCTTATCATGCTTTGATTCTATACTGAGCTTCTGTTTGGATTTGAAGATAATGAATTCAAATTAAACACTGTCTCTTTAGAATGATTTCCTGGCTTACATATTGAATAATGTGTTATGTGACTTGTCACTTACTATAATAATGTGTTATGTGACTTGTAACTTACTGTAATAATGTGTTATGTGACTTGTCACTTACTGTAATAATGTGTTATGTGACATGTCACTTACTGTAATAATGTGTTATTTGACTTGTCACTTACTGTAATAATGTGTTATGCTGTGTGTGTATATCTAGTAAATCATATTTTTGTAAAGTCTTTTTCTTTTATGTAATGTTGGTAAGAAGTTTATTACAGCTTTTGTTTAGAAACATGTAAGTTGTTTGAATCATGCTAAGATAAGAAAGGAGTTGAGATAAATTTATTTAACATCGGCATGATTTAAAACAACAATTTAACATGTGCTCTTACGAGCTTTTTACCGGCATTACATAACACAAATGATGCGCTACAACAAGCATGAGTAGCAAGACATGCTCACTTAAGTAACCTTGTCTTTTGCAAAAGGATATAATATAGGAAAAATACCGATACCCCCATTTATAAGGTGAATTTAGAATAACATTTTAGGATGTAATTTGTTTAATAAAACAATCTTCTTCTTTCGAGAAGACTTAACTACTTGTAACCATTCTTAGACGGCTGCCTTGATTAGATGATCCTTGTCTAACAATAATATACTATGAAGAAAATGTATACAAAACATGCGTTCATGTTAAAGGCTTTCTTAATTTAAAAAATTGATCAAGTTAGTAACTTAAATCAACAACCATAATAATATAAATATTCTTTAGAATGATTCCTGGAAATAGTATTGTTGAAAACACACAAGAAACTTTGCGTGTATTGTACCGTGTAACCGCTGTTTTCGCTTGCTCTGGAACTGTTCTTGATCATAATAATATCAACGATTCCTCATATATATTTTTCTTACCGCATTAATTATGGTTTTACTTATATATTTTAGCTTTCTATATTGTAATCAAAGTGATTCAGTAAATAGATGATAAAAAAGATCATCATATAAAATATTTTACAATTCACGTCCAAGCGTTATTCTGCGTTGATAGACAATCCGCCATGATTGTATATCCTCGCGACCAAACAATCATCATGTCGGTGACCAGTTGAACCTGAGAGCCACTCAAAAATGACAGAGTTGAGTTATCAGGCAATTCGCTCAGCAAATCAAGCGAGAGAGGCGGTAAGGAAATTAAACGACTGATTATTTCTTAACTTGCACTTAAAGACAAATTCTTAGTTTCTACTCTTAAGAAGGTGCCCGATTTTCACTCTCACCATTGTGACCAAGGACCTATTGAAGCTATTCTCGCCGTGTATCAGTTATCGCCATAGCTTTATGGTCAGAATCTCGTAGACGAGAGCGAATGTTTTCCTTATTCCTTATTATGCATGTCTTTAAAAGTAAGTCAGAAAATGATCTTTAAAAGGGAATGTACAATAAGTAAAATTCGCGAGATATTTGCACTATATGGCGACAATTTAAGAGTATGTCCATGTGATCATGTAGGCACATTTATTTATTTTAAATTAAATATTAATTGTTGTTATAAAATCATACTAATATAGTTTAATCAAAGTCTGTTCAGTCCTGATTATTTTTGAATGCTCTTCCCCTTAACTGTTATAAAGAAATTTCAGACGGAAATTATTGATTGCTACAGGCTACACCCATATATACTTTTTACATTGGTGACCAGGCAGTTACTTGAAATACGTTCAAAAACCGAAATACACACTGAACTACACACCGAAATGCACAGTTTTTACATATTTTGGTTGTATATTTGGATTACACTAGTTAATATGTGTGTAATTGTTTTAATAATAATTATTATTATAATAATAAGCAAAGCAAACTTTGATTTAAGTGATTTTACTTTTACCAGTTTCTGGTGCAATCCATGTAATGATGTCACTCAGTTGTAGTTGATTTTACTCAATTGGACAGGTATGATAAATCATGAATCGGTCAGAACTTAGAATATAAGTGAGACTACAATTGTGAGAATCCAGAATGTGCATTTACATATTTTCAGTGGAAATATCAGATACTTACATGTTTAAAAGTTAGTGAAGACATTACAGACTTACAAAACTAGGTAAAAGCTGTCAAATCAAGTATGACAGAGTGACATCATTACTTGAATGGGTCTATAAATAGAAAAATGTAAATAATTCCTGTAAAAATCACTATAATCATATTTTGTTGTTATTTTTTTAAAATCATTTTTCAGACACATAAAAATCATAATACATTTATGTTCATAGTATTATGGTACAAAATATATGTATTTTGGTGTGTATTTCAGTTTTCAAGTGTACTTTGGTGTTTCTAGTAACCCATGGTCAGGTACTAAACTGGGTCAAGAAAAGAGCACATAAGGTCTAATTGTCACAATATAGGATACTACAAGTATTTTTTAACATGCATAGTTTTCATTGTGACATTACAGAGCATGACATTCAATCCTGTTTGTACTGGATCACACCATTAGATGACCTCATCCAAAAATGTCCACATA
This sequence comes from Megalonaias nervosa, assembly GCA_016617855.1. NCBI lineage: Eukaryota > Metazoa > Mollusca > Bivalvia > Unionida > Unionidae > Megalonaias > Megalonaias nervosa. The sequence continues at coordinate 12,916 of JAECUM010072804.1, read as the reverse complement.
TTTTAACACTGAATTTTCGCTGTATGTTTTTCTTGGGGCATGTAAATAATGTCCTTGTAAAGGAATATGGACATATTAGGATCCAAATAAAGTGAATAATCTCCATTTAAACGTATGTGTAATTAAATTCTAAAAAAATGACACCTGTTACTAAAATAGTCAGTACTGAATGCATACATGACCTGTGTTACTTTTATGATAGGCCTGCACTGTATATGTTATATTACTAACATTTATGTTTAGAAAACATGCCAAAAAAGCTCCAGTATACTTCCTTTTTAATTTTTGTCAAGTTGCATCAGTAATTAATGTGTGAGGCAATCTTCATGGTGAACGATTTTGTAATTTACAATTAGCAGTTCTGCCAAAGTGTTGTTTTTTCCATTATGACTTCTGATGGGATCCGCTCCAAAGAGAACATGCTATTACTGCGGCAGTTGAGAAATACAGTGACAGTCTGTAGTATGGTGTCAGTGTAAACAAATATTAAAACATGTAGGAAATGTTCTGTAAAGCCAACACATTTAATAAAAAATCTTAAAAATTAAATTAATAAATTTCATTAAGATCTTTGCATGCCTGAGTTGCAGTAGATCCATTGAATAATTTTGATTTCTTGTATTCTTACATTTCATTATATGACATATTTATAGTTAACCACAATTCTGGTAAACATAAAATGTATACCCTATCTCTAGAAACCACCTTTCATGATTTGAAGGGATAACAGGGTTCATTAACTTACCTTTATACACAAAGGCCAGCCATTATGCTTTTGGCATAATCATAAGCTTTTTTAACCAAATTACATTTTACACTTGCTTGTATATGGATTCTGCTTTTCTGGTACATTACAAAAATAAAATAAAAATAAACAATAAAAAGTTGTGTTTGTCATTTATATTATCATCTTAATTCCACTCATAAAAATGTGAAAATATTCCCAAAAGAAAGACTGCTGCATAAGAATAGTGTAAGAGCTAATTTGTCCATCATAAATATACATGTACTTTCCTAATTCATTATATATCGCAACTGTGTATAACCCCTTTCCAAGAAAACAGATGGGTTTCTTTAATTTGAAACTCTACTTCTCAGATTCATTATATTGATAATCAAGTTAGGTAGCGGACCTGGGCCAGATATCAAATGAAACAGGCATTTATTCTTTGACTTGTGTATGAAAATTCTTAGAGTAGATGGGTTTTTAGCTTAAAAACATGTCCAATCAGAAAAGGGACAAATCAATATCACTTTACAAATTTGTAAAGAAGAATGTGAGAGTGATGTAATACAGTGTTTGGATAGAGTATTTCATCATGACCAGTGCAGAAGTTTTGGACTAGCATCATCCTGCAAAATTTAGACTAGTTAAAAGAATGTGGAATATAAATAGTTTTTTGTTGTTTTGTGTTTTTGTATTCTGGTTCTAATCCACATAGATGTTGCCCATTTTTTCCAAGTATTTTGACCTGCAGATCCAGGTTCAAATTAATTATACATTTACTGTAATTATGGCATGTAATATATTAACTGCAGTGTTGTAGCCTCAGTGAAGAATAGGTAGTAATATTACTACTATAATGTATCAGTTAATCTTTTATGCTCAGATCATGCTTTCTTGCCACATATATTATAAAAAATTATGCTTATACCTCTCACAGAGTTGGTATGTACATTTATATTATGGATTTAAGAACCCTTACTGAAACAAAACTCATGAGTTTGACAGTAGAGCTTTAATGTGTCCCCAGAAGTTAGATAACAATTTTTATTTAATACCTTTAGTCATGGGATCAAATCCTCTTATATTGTTCAAATTATGAAGCAGATGACTTATTAACATTGTGCATGGCATGATTTCTTGAATGAAAGGTAAAAGAAGTGTAATTGGAATTGGATATGGTATGAATAGTATTAAATCATTTACTTAAATGGGTACTTGTAAGGAAATGCTCAGATACCATGGTTACATAGGTATACTGTGATAATAGGACATGGCAGTATATGCTGTGAGGACTGGTCTCAGCCAGTACAGTTGTTCTACAGTTTAAGACATCAACCCTAATAGTTATGATTGGGTCGGTTGGTTGATATCTAATCTTCATAACACAGTACCATATTGTTCTGTTTTGACCATTTAACGGTTAGAATTTGAGGCGAGTTTTCATGAATATCATTCGACAGCCCATTCAGGCACTGTTGTATAGCTTATATCTCCTTTATGTATAGATGAATTGACTCGTTACCGCTCACTACGGGGTCCAGAGTGGCTGAGTGGTCTAAAGCACTCACCGTTACGGATCATTGCCATCTCACCTCTGTCTGCATGGGTTTGAGTCATGGTTTCGGCCAATGTGGGTATGTGAGAAAGCTTGCCAGTAGCTTCTTATGGGTCTGTAGTTCTTTCCAGGGTTTTCACAGGTTCTTCCTCTACCATTTATACTGGCCGCCATGTATAACCTATATTGTGCTGAAAAATGGTGTTAAACCCTACAACAACAACAACCTCTCACTACAAAAAAATTTTTTTATGCATTTAAGAGCTACAAAGGTTAAAGGTAAAACTTTCAGTTTTAGAAGGAATTTTTGACAATTACCCTGTATACTGACCTGAAAGATGAGGCCAACTGCAAACTGCTCATAACCAGATCTGCCATCACACAATGTACTGGTAGATCTGGGTCTGTTCAGTTTATTAGGAGTAATCAGTAGAACAAGCAAAATAGACCCTGATCTGCAGGCACAATATGCTATGGCAGATCAGGATCTTTGTTGTTTGCAATTTGACTCAACTTGTAAGTGAGTATATACTGAGAAATGTTTATGCTTACAGTAAATTGAGATAGACCTTTTTATTTTTTGATGCTTCATTAATTTTAATGATGAAGTGGAATTAATACATTACGGAGCTCAACAGACTGCTCTGGTGGCCTAATGGTTACAGCGTCCATCTTGGATGTGGGAAGTCGCTGGTTCGAACCCCAGCTGAGTCATACCAAAGACTTATAAAAGTGGTACTAACAGCTGCCTTGCAGTGCGCTCATCATTAAGAGGTTAGTATTAGGACTGGTTGGCCAAGTGTCAGGATGTGACTGGGTGGGACATGATGCTACATGTCTGCGGCATGATGCCCCAGTGCTAGACATCACTAAACTGTTACACTGCAGATAGCATAGCGATATGACTGAAAAATTGTTAAAGCTATGTCAAAAATCTAAATCACAGACACACACACACAGACACAGATACAGACACACACACACACAGACACACAGCTCAACAGATTTTTACCCTGATTGGCTTCTGACTATGCAAAGGGACCAACTGGTCTATGTGATATTTTCTTTGATGCCTTTTCCTCAAGTAAATTTTGGTGCAATGAAGTAGTTGTGGCTCCAGTATGTGTTGGATTCCAGTTCATATTGTTGCAAATGTGTGAGCAGCTAATAGTTTTCTTTAACAAAATGAATACATGCAGTCTTACAACATTACAGTTTATTTCTTATTGTATGGTTTAAAGCAATGCTTCTTTGCTAGACACTGTCCTCATATGTTAACCTATCTACAGATCGGTGAATGTATCAGAACCATTGCTGGCAAAGATGAAGTCAATGGATTTAAAGTCATACACCAGTTTAAATTTTCAACCTGGTGGTGACGTTGTTTCCTCTTTGTGTAACAGACAGTTCATTTGTGAAACAAAATTTTTCAGGATTGTTTCCCTCTGTCTTTCTGTGGCTTGTACCCTATCAGCACATAAGCAAATAAAAACACAATATTAGTAAATATGCATGAATTTTGAAACCAACATTCCCATTTCAATGCAAACACAATCATATCCATTTCCACTCCAATCACTTAGCTAGTGTTAATCCTGAACCATGAATTTGGATTCCCAATTAATTTTGATTCCCAAATTCCTCTTGCAAATCTGGACTAACTGATCAATCACATTTGAGAGGCTGGATGGGTCTGTTTTGGGGATTTTGGATGCATAGTATAGCACTGATTCCCGGCAGAATTTTTTTTTAGTGTCAGGGTAATAACAAGGTAGCATAACAAATTGTTTTTAGAGACATGTGTCATCATTTTTTGGGGAGAAAAAGTATAACAGAAAGTACATATTTGCAAAGTATTCTTTATTTACCTAATTTATATAATGCTTTTTTTAATTAGTCCTTGAATTTAAATAACAGGTATTATTCTTTTGTACATAGCTCTGTATTGTTATGTTAAGATCAGAGTCCTTCAAAGAAAGTCCAGCAAACTGTGTGATAGTTAGTTCCTCAATGCTCTCCTGGCTTAGAATGACCTGCTGCCTGAAAAATCTGAACAAAATATTTACAGTGAATCTGATGGGTATATTATAAATAATTAATTTAACTGTGTTAATGTATGGTTATAGTTTGACTAGGTTACATTTCTCATTGAGTACACTTTTGTCTGGTTATGTCTTGACTTTTCTAGGGGATTATAGAAGATTTCATGTGTTGATATTTTTTTCATCACTGCAAGAAAACTCGAAAAATTACAATCTCAAATATGCACAAAAAATAATAGGCTTGGTAACATACCTTACAGGTGTTATCATACCCCTCCCCACAAAAAAAAGAACATGCTTAAATTCTGAAAACAAAAGAAGAAGACAACATTAAGGGACAAGGGACAAGCATCATTAACTATTACAGTAGGAAAGATGGAAAGTGAAACGACTCTACCTTCATGACAATTGGTGTTGGGGAACTGAAGTCAAAACAGATTATTTTAGAATAGAGTCTGCAGTGTATTTGCCACATAAGCAGATTTGTGCACGATCATATGTAAAATAGCAAATGCAAATGCATTTGCAAACTTTATGAGTAAAAGCTGAATTTAAACAAACAAACAAACCAACAAAAAACCTTTGCTTGAAAATTATTTATATTAAACATCAATCATTTAAGATTGCTTCTGCCATTTGATTAAACAAAAATAAAAAAGGTATGACGAGAAAATTTTACATCAATTAAAATGCCTCATAATTACCTTGAACATACCAGTAGATTATTGAAAGATTTATAAAGATGATTGATTTATAAAAATGATACATTTCTTATTTAAAAATTGGAGAAAAAAAAACTGATTTATAAATTTATAGACTTATAAATGCCCCATTATGTCACATTGTTGTGTTCCAAAGAATAATAGGGACAAAAGTCCTATCTCCACCTTCAAGTGCCTGGTAATACATATACTAGACGTACAATATGACCACACCACTTTTAACATGTGATTGTAGCTAGGCTGTGCTATTACATTTCATTATACTAAAAATTATTATTCCTGTTCTACATGTAGATAAGCCAGTTCATGGATGTGATCATTTTTATTATTCCTTTTAATTTATCACTCCAATCTTCATTCACTAAAAAGCCTTTCGTGAACATTGAACCTGTCCAATACAAGTATATAAAAGGATCAATTTTAACAAAGGTCATTGTGTAGAAACTTTTTAATTTCAGTGTTTCAGTGAACCACAGACCACCACCAGGAATTTATTTTCTTGATTGTGAGAGCCATACAAAACTTGTGGGGGGGGGGAGGAGTTCCAAATTGTGTAATTATTTTGCCTGGTTATGGTTACCAAGTAATTTTATAGAAAAATGGAAGGGTTCAGGTGAATCTGTAGAAGAAAAATATTCCTTTACATTTTTATGTAATAGAAATCAGTTATATGTCTGTTGTACATGTGGACTAATTTTTATGTGTTGAATGTGTCTCATTGATAAACAGAATAATCTAGCTAGAGTTTACTGTACCTAAATAATCATTTTAATAAGTCTTCAAGTAGAAAATGGTTTTCAGGCTTTCTTTGATAAGATCTTTAGTTAACAGTTGAACACATATCAGCCAGTATATTTGTTGCTGTGTACACACTATTTAACAAGCCAAATAAATTTTAGCCATAGTACTTAACTGTCTTTGTTGTATGTATCATTAATCTCTTAATAGTAGAGTGGAACAATTTGCAATATATTTTATTGCAAGCTGTCGGGGTTTAGTCCATTGTAAACCATACTGTTCCCTGTACTCATATACCACATATTCTGGCTTATAATTGGAGTCAAACTGCAAATAATGGAGATCCTGATCTGCTATAGCAGCCAGCAGATCAGGGTCTATGTTGTTTGTTCTACTGATTACTCCTAATGGCACAGAACAAGATCTGCCAGTGCATTATGCAATGGCAGATTTGGGTCTGTGCAGTTTGCAGTGGGACTCCTCTTATAAGTGAGTATTTATCATATTTTGCAAGCCAAATTTTTTAGCTGTAATACTTGTATGTGTTCTGGATTTTAAACTTAGCTTTAACAATTTTTCAGTCATATCACTAGGATTTCTGCAGTGTGGCAGTTTATAGTGATGTCTATGACTGGGATATCATGCCACAGACATGTAGCAACATGTCCCACCCAGTCGCATTATTCTGATACCAGACTGACCAGTCCTAGCACTAACCTCTAAATGCTGAGCGCCAAGCGAGGCAACTGCTAGTACCATTTTTATTAGTCTTTTTTATGACTCGGGATTTGAACTCGCAACCTTCCGCATCCAAGGTGGACTCTCTAACCATTAGGCCAACAGAGTGGTAGCTGTAGTACTTAACTAACTTTGTATCATTAATCTCTTAATAGTACACTGGTACAATTTGCAACATATTTATTGCAAGCTGTCGGGTTTAATCCATTGTGAACTGTACTGTTTCCTGCATCCATATACCATCTATATTGGCTTAGAAGTCGAGTCAAACTGCAAACAACAAAGTTCCTGATCTGCCATTGCAAAATGCACCTGCAGATCAGGGTGTTGTTTGTTCTACTGAGTACTCATAAACAAACTGCACAGAACAAGATCTGCTAGCACATTATACAACAGCAGATCTGGGTCGGTGCAGTTTGTGGTTGAACTCGACTTATAAGCAAGTACATATGGTAAATAACAACTGTAATATACATGCTTGATTAATAAAAAGTTTGCTTTCAGTCCACATGTTATGGTGTCAGTATTTCAGAATATATGTTAATACTTTTAAAAGTTTAATTAATGCTGTAAGCATGTCATGAAATAAGTAATTATCATCAGTGTTAAAATACAACATTATTAAAGTTTTAACCTGCCATAAGACATCACTGATTATGAGAAACCACCTATCATAAACCCCCTTTTTTTCAAGGTCACTTAAAGCTCAAATATTCTTGAAATTAACCCCTATTTAGCAGAGATCCATATAATATTTTAATGCATATTTTATTCTCTGGTTTGAAACTAATTATTTTTCATAAATTTCTACACGAAATTTTTATAAACTCCATGCATCACAGCTTGTGGTATCGGACAGAATCTTCATCATCAAGATGTTTATCGTGCCTTTGAGAACTTTGAAAATGCTTAGTGTCCAAGATTAGGTAGATTAGGTAGCATTGTGCTTGATTAGTGTGAATTCAGTTTAATTTTGTGAATATAAATTATCATGGTTGTGCAAGAAAGTGACATTTTCATCAGGACTTAAATTTTTAGATTGCGGAAAGCATCCGTTTGTTTCCATGGAAGAATATAGTTCAATTTGTTATTAAATTTGTGGTTTGTAGCAACCAGGAAGTTTGTACCCCACAAAATAGGCTGGTAATGAATTCACAGCATACTGGGTTTTATTTGATACGTATATTCCAATTCAAAATTGTATGTCAGTGTTTTAGACTTGGTAAAATTTTAGTGAAGTTTTAGAAATTATTAAAGATAGATTGTTTATTTTGGTGAAAGTATATGAAATAGTTTTACCCATTTGTAATTAAAATAATGTAATCTAGGTACTAACAGTTACAATTCATTTTATATAAAGTACCACATGTCCCTGTCTGTTTTTCTTTTCATAATCACAGGGAGACATTTGTTACTGTGTTACATTTGTAAATGTGTTTTTTTTGCCAGATGTCTTTTTTCTTGTTCAGATTTTATATTTCTAAGGAGACATCTTATGATTTCAGTACAAAATATAAAAAAATAAACATTTGAGAATAAATGCTATAAATAATAACCAGTGAATGTCAATACAAATCGTATTACAGGCATGCCATATTGTAATATATCACAATAAATATTTTCCTGGCGGTACTCTCCTCTACTTGTTGTACTGACATATGTTACAACAAAGCTGTGTCACAATAGTACATTAGAACACAAAAATAGTATATTTAATATTAGTTATGTGTGTTAGAACACAAATTAGTGTATTTAAGTATGTGCAATCAATAACTTAAATTAAGTGAAATTTTTAAGTAACAAACTTTAACGGCATAACTTTAATGGCATCCATTATTGTACCCAGATTACAAGAGGGTATGCAGTATACTGGGTAGCTTTATAATGAGGGGTTACTGTAATCTAAAGACAAAACGAACTCAGATTTATCTGTGTGAAGACAGGTGGGAAAGAAGACCATATCTATAAACTTTAGTGCCATTGAAAATGTCGTTTCTAAAGCATGCAATGCCATGAAAATGAATGCCCACAGAAAATAAATGAATTCAAGTGTTGAGATGGTATGTTGGTGACCAGACAGTTATTCTAGTCATGTAAATTAGATGCAAAAAGTGTACAGATTCGGGGCTTACAACATGTATAAATTGTTTTTATGATACATGTCAGCTTTTTGCTATAATTGCAGTAATACAGATAGATAATGCACAGATGTGGATTTTTTCAATGTTCAAATTTACATTGGCAAAACTTGCAATATCTGTGCATTTCTGCATTCACCTTGGAATTTTCTTTTCAAATTGTCTCTGTATTTGAAAATACTGGATATAGAGGGTTGAAAAAAATAAAAGACATCACAAATTAACTGCTTTAACCAGCTGCCATAGTTTTTTCCTTTAAATGCAGGTTCTGTTCCCAAAGTGTGAATGAAAGTAAGGATTCTTTCCAAAATCTGTATGATTTCCCTTAAAATTTAGGTTCTTGAGATTTTAACAGTTGGTGAAGATAGGCTTTAAGCAAATACATTATTGAAGGATGATCAACATAGACAGTCAGTTTATTTGTAGTAACCAAACTTGAACATGCATGCATCTCTAACATGCTGTCAGTGCTAGAGGTTTTGTTTTCTAATTGATAGAACTGTCCATGCAATTTTTATATTGCGTGTCCCTTAGGCTAAATTTCTCCCAGATATGAACAGAATGAATCATGATGATCATAAAAAAAAAACGGACTGATTGCAGTCTCTCATAGTCCACAAAGTCAGCCGTCAAAACAGCTATGACATAACGTTGTAACTGTTGTGATAGCTGACTTGTCTGACGTAGGTCTCGTACTACTGAGACCAGTGCTGTTGGTTCCAATCATGGTGCTATACCTCAATTTCCATGATGTACTGAAAAAGTTGTTTTTGACTATTACAAAGTTTAATCTCAAGGATACGGAGGTCAATATGTTTTTTCCATTTATATAACTGGTCAAGTGCCGTATCTAACCAATGACACTGACATAAGGTATTTGTATCACATGTAATTATTTAAAGATTTGGTGCAATAGTGCCAATAGCAACTGACTGTGATAATTTATCAATGCAATGGCATGATTAGCTTGGTACACTTGTCCATACATGTGCATAACTGAAAAATCATAATACCATGTTTTAAAGTTCAAGAATGGATATCCCACCCACTCCCCTCCCCTTTAATCTCAATAATAGTGTGTGTATCAGAAAATAGCCTGGCTACAACCCTGCCATTGCTCCAGCAAGGAATTGCTTATAGAATGATGCAAAAGAGGGGCACCTTTAGCAAAAAGTGCACTATTTTATATAAATAGTTGAAGGAAGAGGCACTGTTTGGTTTTAGATAAGACAGGATTTGATTCAGCAAATTAAATTTAGAATTCCATCTTTTGGAAATCAGAAACATCAAAGCACATTCATAATTGTATCCAAAGTTCAGTAAACAGAAAATAAGTGAATTAAATTGAAAATGACACAGTTCGAGCAAGGTACTTCAGAGATCTGGATAGAGACAGAAGGTTTTGAAAGGGCAGGTCCAGAAAAGCACTGATGGCAGAGTTAGAGATGGGAGAGGTGGCACCTCTCAGTTTCTTTCTAGCTGGAGCACTGTCGGCAATGCTCGTTTGAATGTTACCAGAAATACACTTGAATAAAAACCTTCAGAAATTACTGCAGTGGTCTTTGTTTTAATCCTGTTTGATTCATAGAGTTTGTGTTTTGTAAAATAGAAAATAAAAACATTTTCCCTGATAGTGCATTCCAGGTAATATACAACTTATTTTCCATTTGATTTTTAACGAGATATAGGTGAAATAAAACCTTTCATTTATTAATTTTGGATATTTAATAATGTCATGTGTTACAGCAAAAGAAACCTAAATTTATCCAAGAATGACATCAAAATATAAGTCGAATACAACTGCACGCAGCATAGATCCTGATCTGCAGTAGCATAATTCACCTGCATATCATGTCTGTGTTGTTTGTTCTACTGATAACTCCTAACAAACTACATTGACCTAGATCTGCTGTCAAATAATGCACTGGCAGATCTAGATCTTTATAATGCAGTTTGTAGTTGCACTCTTCTTATAAGTGAGTATATATAAGGTATATGGTGGGAGACAGCATGCTGTCACTAATTATACAAATTCATAATAGTTATAAGTTTTTAAGATTATTTCCATAAATATGTATAAAAATGTTAGGTACTTTGTATCATTTTACATACATGCATTTTTATTTTCTCTTCTCATTTCTCCCATTTAAACATACATTTCAACAAAGTAGTGTAGATCAGATTTTTATTCTTTATATTTATCAAGAAATTTGTACATGCTGAATTTTTTTTTCAGGAAGAAAATTACAAATTGTTATTTTGAATTATGGCAGTAACATAAGGAATTATTTGACCTTGACATTGTTTGATACTTACAAGCGTATATAACAGAGGTTGGTCACATGATTGCTTTGCAGTACTCGTCTTTATTTTGTAAAGTTTCTTTGTCAGAAAAAAAAAAACATGCACATGCAAAGAGACTTATGAAAGGTAAATATTATGCCATTTTAATATTACATGCAGATTTCTGATGTAAAGTGATTATAAGAATAGCTGGAAATAACAACAGTATGATTCATCCTAAACTTGGCCATAATGTATATCCAGAAAATTGTTTCACCTTTAATTGTTGTTCAAGTCATTTGGTGACCTTGATCATGACAAAAAGAAATGAATTCAAATTTAGAATTCAGCTGAACCAAGGTAATCAGAATATCAGTTGAGTTGTGGTCAGTTTAGGACCATCTCTACTTCTGGACAAATGCTCCAAAACACATTCCTGATTATCCAAGTTACATTCTGCAAATTTGACACATGTAGGTGTAATCAGTTTCGTATCTATGATGACCATATTTTATTATCATAAGAAAGCTTGTCATCCATTGTTTTATGTTGTGTCCATTAAACTGATATTGCATGATATCAACATGAGGGGCACTTTTGTTAAGCATCTAGAAACATGCATGTAGCATTTACATACATGACTTTTTTTCACCTCAAGAGGCCTTTGTTAACAGATAAAAATTACCATGTAACTTATCATGGAGATAAGAATTAACTTCACACATGTATATGTGAAAATAGCTATGTATTTAGTTAACCTTCAGTCAATCTGAAATCAAACATACTCAGTAAAGCTGTCCTTGCTAAAATCAATATCCATTATCAAAATATAATCTACATATGTACCTTGATGATACAGTTGGCAGTTTCATTCATTAATCTCTAACTAATCTCAGTTTTTAAGTTGTTAATAACCTTAACATTTAATTCTTCAGGGTTCATTCTTAAGTCTGCACACTTGTGCCATTGACCCTTATTTTTAACCTTTGGCACACATAAGTTCCCTCTGGCTTCCATAGGGTGCATAAAAACACAGAAGAAAGTAATCATTAACCATAAGTAAAGTTTACTTTAGAATGAATAGAGTCTATCCCAAGCTTACTAAATAGAATCCGTCCCAAGCTTACTGAATCGAGTCCATCCCAAGCTTACTGAATCGAGTCCATCCCACGCTCACTAAATAGAGTCCAGCCCAAGTTTACTAAATAGAATCCGTCCCAAGCTTACTGAGTCGAGTCCATCCCAAGCTTACTGAATCAAGTCCATCCCACGCTCACTAAATAGAGTCCAGCCCAAGCTTACTAAATAGAGTCCAGCCCAAGCTTACTGAATCGAGTCCATCCCCAGCCTACTGAACAGAGTCCATCCCTAGCTTACTGAATCGAGTCCATCCCAAGCTTACTAAATAGAGTGCACTCATTGCCAAAGAAGCATAAGCATACAGTGCTGGAAAAGCATATTTATTTATTAGATAAATTAATAAATCAATGACCTGAGTGTCTGTGATAATGATGTGTTGGATTGTTTTCAGTAAACAAGAAACATACGGGTATTTGTGACCATTTTTTCTAAATATCCCCACATTTAAACTTTTTCTGGAATAAACACTGATTCTTCATTACATAAGATCCTTCAGAACTCATCAGTTTGAATATAATTATTAATTCAAAAAACTTTGACGGAGAATTAAGGTAACAATTTTTTAAAAATAAAGTAAATTAGAAACTAAAGATTTGTATCCTACCCATTTTTTTGTTTCTTTGTTTATTAAGTGGCATGCTAATTAACAAAGTTAAGACTACATTTTAGAACTCTTAAATGGCAAGATGTGCTATTAATCCTTCCTAAATATAAACCTGTAGTTACTGTTTACAAATAGTGAAATTAAATATCCATTGATGATGTAACAAGACATTTTGGCATTTATGTTCTGTCAGTACTTTATTCAAACCTGTTGACGTTAATTTTGTTTG
>JAECUM010072800.1:0-28430 GCA_016617855.1 Megalonaias nervosa | reverse complement strand
GTGTCAACCCAATTAATTTAAATACCTATCGACAAATCTCTCAAACTCAAACAGAAAATCGTATAGTCTGTGGGGATTTCAATGTGCTCAACGAACAATGGGGAGGAGATAACATGGATAATAGAGGCAGGTTGGCAGAAGCTTGTACTGCTGAATCCAACCTGGTCATCCTCAATGATGGATCTAAAACTAGATTGGATCCTGAGGATGGAACTCTTACAGCAATCGACCTAACCATTTGTACACCCAAACTAACACAAATAACTAACTGGTGGGTGGATCAAGATAATACATTAAGTAGCGACCACTTCCCCATCATCATCTCCCTCCAGATGACAGGTCAACAAAACTCCATTGAAATCCCACCGAGCTGATTGGGAAAATTTTAGAACTAACCTAGCCGAAATAAACACAAGAGAACTATAAAATCCCAACATTAACATATTCAACGACAACATCATCAATACCATATAAGAGGCAGCCAAGCTAAGTATCCCTAAAAGCAAAAAGTCCCAAACCAAACAAACGGTGCCTAGGTGGAACGATGAATGTAAAAAAGCACACAGGGAAAAGAAAAAAGCTCTCAATAAATTCAAACACTCTAAAAACTCACTAGACTTTCAAGAATATAAAGCCAGGGATAAAATCCTTAAGCAAATCATTAAACAAGCCAAAGAACATCCTGGCTACACTTTTGTTCCCAGTTAAACATAAAAACCAATTCTAAACAAGTGTGGGACAAAATAAAACTAATCCGCGGAAAAACAATTAACATCACCTCTAAAGTAAGAGGTGCCAATAGCAACCAGGAAAAGCAATTTCACTCGCCAGTCACTTTACCGACACGAGCAGCAATACAAATCATATCCAAAATTTCCAAGAACATCGGAAAAAAGTAGAAAATTCCTTTAAACATCCCTTTAAAGACCTAGAAACTAAGGAATTTGACCTAAACAGTGACATTACACTACACGAGCGGGAATTAGCATTAGGGTCCAAAAAAGAAACATCCCCCGGAAAAGATGACATTGGCTATGTTATATATATATAAAACTACCAAACAACATCACAACAACTATCGTTAAATTACTAAATGACATCTGGAACAGCGGCCAACTACCAGACAGCTGGAAACAAGCCATTGTCATACCTATCCCTAAAAACGGAAAAGACCCTAACGAAATAAATTCATATAGACCCATCTCCCTCACCAATAACATATGCAAAATAATGGAAACCATCCTAGCCAACCGATTGAAATTATCACTTAGAAAGCAACAACTTATATTGGAAAACCAATGTGGTTTTCGTAACAAGCGTTCCACCACTGACCAATTACTGAGACTCGAAGCTGACATAAAACTTGCATTCAATTCAAAAAGGAAATCAGATAGAAATCTCATAGCTGTTTTCCTCGACCTTGAAAAGGCTTTCGACCTTGTCTGGGCCAAAGGATTGATTGCAAAATTTAATCACTTCGGAATTACTGGACGCATGTTCAACTGGATTGAAAACTTTCTCACAGGACGGAAAATCATAACTTGAATAGGGAATACTCTCTCAGACGAGTACCCCTTAGAAAATGGAACTCCACAAGGGAGCGTACTCAGCCCCACTCTCTTCAATCTAATGATTATCGACCTGTATCGCATCCTCACCTCAGCAAAAGTAAATATTTCACATTTTGCTGATTATAGCGGAATTTGGAGAGCTGAAAACCACATTCTGAAAACTAATTACCAAAGATGTCAGTAGTATTAGGGGGTCATTCATGGACAATGGGAAAATACATTACAGACACCCCTGGGCCTGTTTACGGACATGATTTATACGGACAAATGGCACACCCTAGGGTACTTTACGGACAATAGGAATTTTGTATAGGGACAATAGGAATGGAACAGGTGGGATGACTTCACGGTACTGGACACTTGCAACAATGTGGGAAGTACCGTGACGTCAACACACCTGTTCCATTCCTATTGTCCCTATACAAAGTTTTATGCATTCGCGTCCGTTTTTGTGGATAGTATAGTGTATGTTTTATCATTCGCGTTCGTTTCCATAGACTGATCAATCTATTATACCCAAATCATACAACCGACTAAAAACAAATTTAGGCAAGATAATAATGTTTTTGGGAGTTAAACATAAATTATACAATCAAATAAAAAATGTTTAGGCAAGAAAGAATAAATATCTTTTCGAGGCATATGAAATTGGCCCTGAAAAGGGCCTTTGGTTTTATGTTAACACATGTTCGTTAACACAAAGGACATCTCACTGATCTTCTCTTTCTCAAACTTTGTCTAACCTCTGAACCGTAGATGAAGACTCGCTTCAGACAGCTCTGTCTCTCCACATAGCATCTTCTTTTCCAAACAGTCGTCTCGGTGATCCGGATAATGGTCCATGTTGATTTAACATACATGGGTAAGTCCGTACGGACAAACAACGACAATACGAAAGTAGACAATTCAACGTTGGTCCACATCTTGTGACGAGAATAGGTGAAGGGAATGAAGTGAACCGAGTTTATTTATAGTGGATGACCGGATCGAAACGGATTGAAATCCTTCACCAATCCCAACACGCGTTACAAAATTCAGTCACTTCGCGGAGTCTGTCTTCCAATCCGAAGACAGCTACCTGTGACGTCACATCCCATATATAGGTGAGCTAGCGTCTGTGCACCGTGAATCGATACGACATTGTTTTTTGAAGCATGACGGAAACTAAGAAGACAATGAATTGGGGTGCACCGTCTGTGGAGACGAGAAGCGATGGCATAGCAGTGGCTACCAGAGTTAACACAGGTCTACTTCCAGAAGAGGTCGATTTTAATTGGGATTTAGTAGATTTTCTCTCTTCGCAAGAATTTGTTTCGGTACCAGTACCTTCGCCACCTTCTACTTCTTTACCACACGTCGAGGATTTTAAACAGAAACAGAAAGAAGAATTGGAGAAATTTTTACAACAGCAGAAAGAGCCAAAACAAGCATTCCTCCTTGAACAGCAACAGCGAGAAGAAAAAGAGGCAAGAAGGAAACGGCAGGAAGAAGAAGAAGCAGTAGCATCCAAGAGTCTATCTTTACTCATTGCCCTCACTGCAGCAAGATTCCTGGAGGACGTGAAAAAACTTTTTCGGGGACCGACCACGCTGGCCGATTTCGTCCAATGGATCTTTGACCCCATCGACGAGATGTGGAGCCAAGAGGACATCACACGTTACGGAGATTGTCATTGCCATGCCATGGTGATGGCTCACAATTTCTCGGGATATGATGGATAGTTTCTTCTCAGATATTATACGGAACAAGGCACCGAATGTCGTAAAATCACTTTGAACGGAGCCAAAATCATTTCCATACAAGTGAGACAAGTGCAGTTTAAAGATTCGATGAGTTAATTGACCATGCCTTTGAGCCGAATGACTAAAACGTTTGGAATGACAGAAATGGCCAAAGGCTATTTTCCATAAGTTTTCAATACCGAAGATAATCAACACGCCATTTACCCCATTTGCTTGATGCTAGCTACTACGAACCCAACAACATACGCACCGAACAACCAGAAGCTTTCTACGCTTGGTACCAGACTCACGCCTCGGACCCCTTCGACATTCAGGAAGAAATGTTAAAATATTGTCGTTCCGACGTGGACATTTTATGGCGTTGGTGCGGAAAATGTCGAGAACTGTTCATGGAGCACGGAGGAATCGATCCTTTGAAAGAAGCATGCACCATTGCCAAAGTGTGTTCCTTAGTGTACTGCCAACAATCAATGCTAGAGAACACCCTGACTGTCATACTCCCTCAAACGACGAACTTTGTCAAACGTCAATACTCGGTCAAAGCCCTAAGCTGGTTACATTACTTGTGCGACAAGGAAGACAAATGGATCCAACATGTCCGGAACGGAGGAGGCGAAAAGACCATTGGAAATGTGTTCGGTGGATGGTTGGGACTTGGAAAACCCTAAGATTGTGTACGAGCTTAACGGATGCTTATTTCACGGATGTCCCATTTACTACCCTCCACGTGGCACTAAAAATCAAATTTTTACAATGGACCATGGAAGACCTGTACGAGGCCACTTGCCAGCGGCGCCTGAAGTTAGAACAGTAAGGATACCAAGTGGTAGAAATGTGGGAACACGAGTGCGATCACCGTTTGAAAACAGATCCCGAGTTTAAGCGCATAGTGGAAAGTTACAAGTTGGTTGACACTTTGAACCCGAGGGACAGTTTGTACGTAGGACGGACGAATCCCACCTGTTTGCTGTACAAGCCGAAGTGGAGAAAGGAGAAGAAGTCAAATACTTGGACGTGTGTTCGGTGTATCCTTACGTGTGCAAATATTGTCGCTTTCCAGCAGGGCACCCGCAATTGCTGACGGAACACATCGACGTATAAAACATTCGACAATACAAAGGATTGGTCAAGTGCAAAGTCTTGCCTCCCACGGACTTGTACCATCCCGTTTTACCTTACCATTGCCAAGGAAAACTGATGTTTCCCTTGCGTCGTACTTGTGCCCAAACGAGCAACCAAGACCGACCTTGTCAGCACACTCAGGAAGAACGCTCCTTGACGGGAACGTGGGTCAGCGTGGAATTGTTTAAAGCTCTGGACTTAGGATACCAACTGTTAAAAGTGTACGAAATTTACCACTTTACCAAGACAGAACAGTACCACAAGGGTGACAAGACTCAGAAAGGCATTTTTGCAGACAACGTGGATGCCTTTTTGAAACTGAAATAAGAAGCCAGTGGTTATCCTTCCTGGTGTCAGACTCTCGAAGACCAACAGAAATTCAAAGAGAAATACTTGGAGCAGGAAGGCATAACTTTAGACCACGTCGAGAAAAACGAAGGAAGGCGATCGTTTGCCAAAGTGATGTTAAATTGCTTGTGGGGCAAAATGGCGCAGCGTTCGTGTTTAACCAAGAGGGAGTATTTGTCCGATCCTTCCCGCTACTTCTACAAGATTCGCGACAAAACCATATACATGAAACACGTGGACATCCTTCGTGAGGCCTTAATCTTAGTCAATTACGAAGAAGAACTGGACTTTGTAGAGGTTGGAAATGTCATCATTGCAGCCAACGTGACAGCCCAAGTTCGTTTAAAACTGTACGAAGCGTTACACCAATTAGGAGATCGTGTACTGTATTTTGACATGGACAGTTGCATCTACATCGATCGCCTGGTTCACTGTCACCCTGACATCGAAGGAGACCGTTTAGGAGCCTGGACGGACGAGCACCCTAACGACAAGATTCTAAGTTTTGCTAGTGGCGGCCCTAAAAATTACGGCTACGAATACCGAGACCCACAAGGAAAAGTGCACACAATTATCGCACTGGTCGAGTGGTGAAATTTGGTGTATTAAAAGAAGCCCTTGCAGTCTGGACAGGATCGAAATTTTAAAGTGACCACCTACTCTCCTCACAAGATTGTACGTTTACCCACACACCAAATCGTCAGTCTACCTTTGGAAAAAGTCTGTCAAATCGTGTACCAGAAGAGAGTACGGCTACCCAATCACTTCACTTTACCATACCGACATATGGTCGATATTGGCCAGAATATAAAAAGCGACAACGTCCATGACTAATAGTTCATTGTAACTACCAACACCAAGCGAGAAAGATGAATCCTTTCAAACAGCAAGTATCAAGCAAGAGCAAATTCGAGTGCGATGCTGTGCCTTGCAATTGGAGAGATGCGGTACGCTGTGACCTCAGCGATTCAGTATCACATCATGAGAACTTTGCTATGACTATGCCTACCATGGAAAGTGATACTGTGCGTGTCAAACCTGACGGATGCGAAAGCGATGCCACTCGTTATCGTACACCTTTTCACTTTATTTGTGGATGCCATCAACCATGTGAAACCATGCGGCTACCACCCTACGGATGTAATCCAAAACTAAGCAAACTCCTGCGGATTTCACCGTTCCCTTATCGAGATGAACCTGTGAAAGACGAATATTCGTTCCCTGTACGTTTGTCTCAATACTGCGACCTTGAAAGTCGATTCCAAATCTTCCGAGGAAAATGCCCAAAATATCTGGAAGGACATACCCCTGAAGAATTAGCCAGAGCCAGATTTATGTACTTGGGCGAAGGGGATAACGTCAATTGCTTCATTTGCGGTGTGTCACTTCACGAGTGGGAGCAGAAAGATTCCGCTTACTTGGAACATGCTCGATGCTCTTCCTAGTCATTGAAGTGGCATATCATGTTGTTTAAGAAACCAGCTTGACTATGAGTCAAATTTTGGAGAACACCTAGACAAGTATTTAAACCCCATTTAAAAATAATATTCAAAGATTACCAAACGAATTACAAGAGAAGATCTACAATGAAGTTTGGCAAGGACTTGCCAGAACAAAATCTCAATTGGTGAATGAGGAACTTTTATGTCGAGAAATTCACAAGAGGAAATCGACAGAAGTCAATAAACAAGTCAGATTTCTCTGGATCAAGTGTGCGTTCATCCGAATATTCATCTTTAGACAGTTTACATCAGAAGATCTTATTACCAATTTTGACCGTTTCTTGGAATGGCAGTTGTCAGAACTTACTCACTTTCGCATTTTACGAGAACTGTTTCCATTGAATTGGGGTCGACGGGTGGTTTGTGTCTTAATGACTTGCTTTCTGGCATTTCGCTTACCAGCGGATTCCTTGTGGACTATTTACGAACATTATCTACCACAAAATATAATGGTGATTCCTTTAAATGTATATGAGAGACTTATTCTGTTAAAAGCGTCGCGCTTTCATCTCGTTGCTTCTCTACTTCAAGGGAAGGAAAGATTCGTAAACTTTTAGCCACTTGGGATGTTTATGAAGATGTGTGTATAGCTTGTTACTTACACTCTCACTGGAGAGATGTACGTGACTGAAAAAGTCTTGGTTTCGATGCTTAGACGAAAGAAGTGGCTCAGCATGCCAAACTATTTGTGTTAATGACTTCAATCGTCTAGTGACACATGTGACCTTTAAACCATGTTAACCTCAGTGCCAGAAGAAGGACCCAACACCGAAAAAACCCACCCCATTCAGAACAGCTGCAGTACCGTCGTCGACATTGACATCCCTGATAAACTATTCCTGGAGGGTACATGTGAGAATGTGCCTAGCATAGAGATTCCATGAACATTACAAAGTGTCCCTTGGGCACCACACCTTCGTCAAAAAAAAAAAATGTCGTTCAGTGACTTGTTTGTATAGCCTTTTTTATCGTTTTTCTTCTCACGTTGAATATGTACTTAGTCATTTGGCTCTTATGCATTTTTGTATTTCGTGTCCAATTTTAATTTGGAATAAACGTGTCCTGACAAGTACAAAAACTCTTGTCTTGTCTGTGTTAGTTTTAAAAATGTTATCACCTGCACTATGGCTACATTTTCTTCCTCTACCTCTTCCTTGACTTTAAAAGTCATCGACGAAAAGTTAGATTCCAGTTGGGAGGCCTTGTATCTTCGCAATCCTTTTAACATGTTAAGTACATACCACTCAAAACATGAAAGTGGTCCCTTTAAATGTACACGAGAGACTCATTCTGTTAAAAGCTTTGCGCTTTCATCTCGATACTTCTCGACCTCTGCGGGAAAAAAGATTCTTCAGCTTTTAGGCACTGAAGATGTGTACGACGATGTGTGTGTAACTTGTGACTTACACGCTCACTAGAAAGATGTACGTGACTGGAAAGGTTTGGACTTCGAGGCTTGGACAAAAGAAGTGGCACACTATGCCCAAGATTTTTAATCCTGACTTCAAAGGTTCAGTGTCCATGTACTTAAATCATTTGGCTTTTTTGCATTTTTGTCTTTCGTGTTGTTCACATTTAAAGATTGCAATAAACGTGTCCTGAAAAAAGTATAAAAAAAGCTCTTGCCTTGTCTGTCTTCGTGTCAAAAATGACATTCCTTACACTACTTTGGCTACCTCTACTGTCTCTGCTCCTTCTTCCTCCACTTTCAAAGTCATCGAGAAAAAGTTAGATCGTGCCAGTTGGGAGGCCTTTTATCTTCGGCATCCCTTTAACATGTTAATTGCCGGGCCCAGATGTTCAGGCAAAACTGAATATGTCAAACGTTTGATCGAACATAAATTCATTTGATCGATCGTCCACCTCAACGGACCGTGTGGTGTTACAATGAGTGGCAATCGGCGTACAGCCTTCTGCGAGAAAGTCAAGGCGATTCAATCGTGTTTATGGAAGGCATTCCTGGCTAAGAAAATGGGATCGTGTCTGAACCTAGTCAAACTCATATGGTTATTTTTGACGAAATGTTAGGAGAAGACGAAGAAGAAATTAAACCCTTGTTTACGCGCGAAGGGCATCATTGTAATGCCAATGTCATTTACATCACCCAAAATTTGTTTCAACAAAGTAAAGCCCATCGCACCATCAGTCTCAATGCTCGTTACGTGGTCTTGTTTAAAAGCCCTAGAGATAAATCGCAAGTGCAAGTCACTACTGGTGCCAAGATGGAGGGCCTGTCGTGTAGACGTCCCCGTCATTGACTGAACAACAACAACAACAACCAAAAAAGTCTATAAAAACCTCGATCCCTTTGGGTCTGTCTCACACAGCGTCAACATGACGTCCTTTCAGTCTCATCTTCCTGTCATTGATTTGTGCCTTGTGCAGCATCAGTCGTGAAAATAATCCACAAATACGTGCTCGTGTCTTAGAAGCCAGTCTCAAAGAAGTATTACGATGGTTTATGGTGACAGCGCGTCTTTTACTGCAAGGCATCATTCACATTCCACATCCAACCAAACGTTTTTTTGACAAAAACAAAGTCGCCTTGACACAACTGGACGATCCTCGCGTCGACACTCAAACCAAAAAGCAAATCATTTTGAAACCTGGAGGTAGCGGTTCGCTAGGAGGTGTCATCATTCGCTCCCTCTTAAAATGGGATCCCAATGCCCCCAAAGTTCTACCCAAGAAAAAAGCTACTCCCCGACGTACCCAGAAGAAAAAGAAAAAGAGCAACGGTTCCAAAACCAGGTCACAGCCTCAGAAAAAGAAAAAGAAAAGTGCACAGAAAACAGCTTCTACCCGCAAGAGAGACACTGCAGCCAGCACACAACCTTACATTCGCAAACCACGACCTGCCGCAAAGATGACCGCATCTCCAATAGCCTCAGCTTCTTCCACTTCTCCGTTGCTAGTGATGCCCTTCCTAATGTGATGAAACAATGGAAACCCGCGTCTCCAAGAACTTCTTCTCCAGTGATGAAGTGTACAAGATCGAAAGCATTCTCGATCGAAGAACTCGTAAAGTGGGAAAACGTCGTGTCAAAGAAGTCAAAGTACATTGGAAAGGATATCCCCCGAGTTTTGACTCTTTGATCGACGCTTCGCGATTCACGGACTATTAAAAGAAGTGACCGTCATGCCCTTCAGCACAGCTTCAACAGCTACCACTCCAGCAGTGATCACTCCTTCCCCCAGTTCTTCTCTGCAAGATCTACAAAAGCAACCCTTGTGGGTGTGTTGTGGAGAACTTGTGCCTAAAACGCAAATCGTCTTTTTCTGCCAAATCTTTGTGGTGTATTGTGTCATCGGTGTTGCCATTGCCAATTTGAGTTTGCAATAAGGAGACAAACAATTGTGGACCATTTTACTCAGCAGTTGCGTCAGTTACCTTCTTCCCAATCCTTCACTGAAATATTCCTCTAACGGGAACAACGGGAGTCTTGCGTTCAACGTCAGTCACCCTCCCAACAGTCACCATAACAATCACAACAATCCTCTTTTAGACACTCCTCTGACCTCCGGTGACCCCTCGGACACTAGAACTCTGGAATTATGAATAACCAATTTTACTTGACGTTACCCAGTGACAGTTCCATGGATATGTTTCCCCACAAATTCTTATGCTGTTTCAAGGCCAAATTTCCTCAGACCATCTATCAGAAGAGAGCTGTGTATGATGTCACATGTAGTATATAGGTACACTATTGTCTGAGAGCAGTGAATCTATGCGACATAGTTTGAGCATGGCTGAAATTAAGAAGACGATATATTGGGGTATGCCTGCGGAGGAGACAAGGAGTAATGGAACAGTGGCTACCAAAACTAGTTATACTTCCAGAAGAGAATGATATTAATTGTGATTTGGCCGATTTTATTTCCTCTTGGCAAGGATTTGCACTGGTACAAGTACCCTAGTCCTAATCACTTCTCCTTCCATCCCTCGGGTAGATGATTTTAGACAGAAGCATAGAGGAATTGGAGAAATGTTTGCATCATCAGAGACAAGCAGAACAAGCCTTTCTCAGTCAACAGCAACAGCAAAGAGGAAAGAAGAAAACGAGAATAAGAAGAGAAGAGAAAGTATTAAGGAGAGAAAAAGGTCGGTGAAAGTCAAACAGTGAAGGTATCTCTAGATATTTTGGCTGAGTTAAAGTATCAGAGTCAAATGTATCAGACTATAACTTGACCTAAGAGAAAAAAAACCCAAACATTCCGGTCCAAATATTCCAATCCAGTCATCACTATCTCTAAGCTGACTACCCCTGAAAGACATCAGCATCAGTGATCACTACCGCAGTAGTATGTGAAGAAGTAGCACTTGGCCGTGGCAAGGGTAAAAGACAGTTAAAGCTCATTGTGTCCAGTTCATGAGTTTGTTCATAAAACAAAAACAAACAACAAAAAAAACAACCCCCCCCCCAAAAAAAAACGGTTCTTCAGGGCCACCAACCTCTTTAGAAAATAAAGACTACTAAAAGATTGCCAAATCAAGTAAGACTTAAATCCTTTTTCCCTATGATGTTTAAATGATGTACGTGTGTAAGCGAGTGTATGAAGGTTCTGATTATACAGTTCAAGACCATGAGATACTTACTTTTTCTTTCTGGTGTATTCTCTCTTTTTGAAAATCACACTGAAATTTCACAACACAAGACCAATTGTTTATTTTCTTCTTTCACTTTCTCCTTTTCCATCTGAATTTCGTCACTGGCACAGAATCTTCTTCTATTCGTTTCTTGCTTTTCTGTAAGGGTATGGATTCTTCTTCGTTTTGGGGGAATTTCTTCTTCATTTTCGGAAGACCTTTTCTCATCTTCCTCTTCTTTCTTTGAATGTTCTCTTTTTCGTAGGGTACTCTGAAGACCAACTTTTCTCCTGACAAAGATAACAGGTATCTTGTCCTTTGTTTCTCTTTACTCCTGTATTGCTTTGACTTTATGAACATTCTGTAGCTCAATGTCCTTTCTTCTGACACATTGCAAGTATCTTGAGTTTTATCTCGAAAAGAGGAGTAGTCCGTCGCCTTCTCTAAAGTAAACTTTTGCCTGACACCCCTCAAAGCTCTGACCAGAAGCTCGGTATGTGTTGGCTCTTCCATCTTCCTGACTGTTTGTGAACTGAATGACTACCCTAAGCCACTTACCATATATATATATATGGCTGTTGCGTGTAAAACCTAGTGAAAAAAATCTTTGAAACGATCGCACAATTTCGATGAGAAAAAAGGTGTTTGGAGGCCACAATGTGACATAACATGTCGCACACTGGCGTAAGTGCTAGTTCAGTTCCAAGATGATATGAAATGAGTCTGGACCAACATCTTTTACATCAGCACCAAAACCCAGACAGTGTACCTCCAATGAAAGTCAGCCAGTAGCACTCGAAAAGTATTACCACATTCGAGAGATGGAAAAACGCTCCTCCAGAAAACTTAGATCCACAGCTTCTACTTACACGATGAAGATGAAAGATTTCATTTCCTAAGTACCACTGGAGAAATCAGGTTTCATCACTGATTTGTGGGATTCCTTTTTAACCACACTGAAACAACAATGCCAAGCCAAAGACGAAAATCGTTTGAGACTCTATTTATCACGACAGTTTGAAGTCGCCTGTCTGGATCGAGTTTAGCAGCCCAACAAAATTTAAACCTTCCAAAGCCATCAATAAGATTCAACATGTTCAGCAATCCAAGGACTAATTTCACATCACCGATGTGTTATGTATATTTAGTTTGCATTGTTTGGTAGTTTCTTTCTTTTAATTTCATTATATGGTGTGGGTAATGAAACATTGTATGTAGTGGCTGACCTTGTCCAAAATCAGTGCAAGTTTTGGTAAACAACTTATTTTTTTCTCAAAGTGAGGATCATTATCTTAACCGGAGTCAAGGACATTGTGGTTTTTATATAGTTATACTTGACTACATGATATCCTTCACATGCCTTATGGTAATGAACTTTCTATTCCTTCGAGAACAATGAACTTTTGATCTTCATCTGGGGTTTTGTTTTGTGTCTTAGTTTGTCATATAACTGATGTTTTTCTGAAAGCCTATTATTCGTGCTTTAACATCTGAGCAGAATTAAGTTAGCATTGTTGTGTACAGTATTTAATTTGGAATTATTCAAATTATTTCTTCTCTGGAAATACAAAGTGCTCTGATAACAATTTTGGAAATAGAGATGTGAATTTACAGTGAAATTTCAAATGAGGATTTAATGCATGGACTGTATTATTGTGATCCAACAAAAGACTGTTGGCATATCAACTCTTTACGAGCCATCACATGCACATCAAAACTTTCAGCGTAGGACTTTATTTGGATTTGCATTTTAGCTATGTACCTAACCATTTTGGCTCTTATGTGCTTTTGTAATTCATGTCAAGTTTTAACTTTGAACACTGAATAAATATGTCCTGCAAAATATAAAATCTCTTTGTCTGGACTGTGAATGCATTCATTATGGCTACATCTTCGTCCCTTACCTCCTCTGCTCTCAAAGTAATTGACAAAAACTTAGATCGTCAAAATTGGGAGGCACTGTATCTTCGCCATCCCTTTAAGCAGCAGAGAGGCTGAACCCTACAACTTTGATAGAGGGCTCCGTTAGCAAAAATAAAAGTTCCTACGAAGACTGAAAAATAATGTCAATAATCTTAAACGGAAGCCGTTAACCGATCATATTTCATTACAACGGGAAACAGATCCAATTAGTTATTTTGTTACCCCGCGATGACGTATTTTTCAAATTTTAGGCGTGTTCGTTTGCGACGCGCACACACACGTGTTGTCGTCAGCCTCTCTGCTGCTGTAATTAAATCATTGTTATATCAATAATGATCGGTGAAGCTCAGTCGGCAAGGTTAGCTCGAGAACGACTAGAGGCAATCAAGAAATATATACCCGTGAGAGATTCTGTTGGACAAAAATTACAAGCGCGTCAAGAATCTCAGGTTGAATTTGCAGAATCCGCAGAAGAATTGTTTAAACCTATTACTGCGACTACTTAAGGTCTTCTTCTCGCGTTGGAGAAAACCGCTGAAGCAACTGGAAAAATAGCAGAGCGAACTAACAAAACAAAAAGAAAACAAAAACATTCTGCAAGAACTTCCGGCTGAAATAGTTGCGGCTCAGCCACAATTACAAGAAAAAGTACAAGAAGTACTTGAAGATATTGACCAAGCTCGTGCTGAAGAAGAAGGCGATACAAAGGATCGTACACCAGGACGAGCAAGAGCTAGAGTTATGCTGATTGATAAACTTACCGTAGGAAGTGTTAATGATATTAGGAGAGCCAGAAATATAAAACATATAGCTATGAGTACCGTGAAAAGTTATAATAATAGAGTACAGTTTCTGAAACTGGAGTACCATGACCGTCATATAAGCCGTGATGACTGGAACAAATGGATATATCACATACACTACGGAGTTGATGAGATCAGAAATGACGATCCAGAATATATGAAGTTTGACGATGAGATAAAAAAATATCTTTTACAAGAACAAAAAAATATTAGTCGAATAATAAGTGAGGAAAAAGAAGAACTACAACCGCAACAAAGACTAGGGCAACTAGTAGAACAACAATTACAGCGAGTACAACAAGTATGACGAAGGAAACCATCACCTGACCCCGGTGCAACTGGAAAAGGTATTGGTGCAGGTACCAGGGGAAGTGGCCTTATTACTTGTCCGGATAACATTCTTGCTGATGTTGATCGACTAGAAATTTTTAATTGGTGGAAAACGAGCTGGTAATAATTACCCAGAAATCATCAATGAGATAGTATCGATTTGTCAACGATTATTTACAGGTGGTATCATGTATATTAATGTTTACCGGGCTCTCATCGCTGAAATTGTTGATGATTACTACAGTGATTAAACAGTTAGATATAACGACTATAATAAAATGATTATACATAATGCTCAACGTGGACCGACCATGGTCAGGGTAATAAATTCGAGATTACCTACATATAGCGCGTACTACGGCGATGGACTTGGTGATGTTGTTCAGGGGATATTTGCAAGGTTAGCTCCAAAGGTAATACCGATTGCAAAACAATTAGGTATGAAAGCTATAGACGCTATTGGTGATAAAACAAGTAGTACTGTTGGAGATGTTGCCGGTAAAGCATTCTCGGCAATCAAAGAAAGACTAGCACGATTAATATGACGAAAACCTCAACCAGTATAATTGCCCAGCACTACGCATATACCTGCAAATGTTAGTAAAATAATAAATCAAGCTGCAAATCAAAAACTAGCAGAGTTAGCTAGTGTACCAATGTCAGAAAAAGAAATATAACCTCTAGTCTGATAGCAGGAAGCGGTCTTTGTGTTAGACGAACACGATAATAATAAAGATGTTCAAAAGTATATCTAATCCCACATTCGACATGGACGCACCAATACTCAAGGATGAATCTGTGCGTGATTATCAGTATTATTCTTATGATGCACTACAGCCAGATCAGCGAGGGCGAATTGAATTATAAGTTCAGGACACAAGCAGATAGTTCTTACCAGTTGAAGCTTTTATTGAAGTAGAAAGCGAAATTCTAAAAACAAATAATAATGAATATGACGCTGACGTTAGTGTTGGTTTTTTAATAATGGTGTTATGGCGTTATTTGACACCACTATGTATATGATTGATGGAGCAAATATTGAATCAATCCAGAAAGACGTCTACGTTGCCATTACAATACTTGGTCTTGCGCGATACAGCGACGATTATTCAAGATCAGCTGGTCCATCAGTGATGTTTGTCAAGGATACTTCTGATTCTCATGAATATAACCAATATGAAATAGGACGTCCAAGAAACTTCGCCAGAAACGCCGACGTAGATGTGCAAAGTATGATCATTAATATTGATCCAGATTATAATTTAGGATTTAGGGCACGTCGATCAATGTTGAAAGGACGACGAAGAAGTTTTTCATGTGCGATTCCACTCTCACACATCTTTGGATTTTGTAGAAATGTCAGAAAGGTTATTTTCGGAGCCAAGAATACAGTTGTATTTGTGAGAAGAGCTACCGACGACGATGCAATATGGCGACCTGCTGGTGATGTTGGTAAAGTAATACTGACAAAACTTTAACTGTGAATGTCAACAATAACTCCATCGTTGACCGAAGAACAAAAATTGCCTTCTTTTATGAATCAAGGCGGTAAGTCAGCGATATCATGACTGACAGCAACTACAGATGCTATACAAAGTACAATTAACGGGAAATTTACATGGAAAATAGCGTTACAGCAAGGTGTCTTTGCACCGCGACATATATTGCATTTCAAAATATTGCACGAGTAAATAATCAAACACAAAGCATAATTATATTTGACCCGCTTGGGGTTAGTGAGGTTTCCTTGAGGATAAATGGACATCAGAAACCCTCCGAGGACATATTATTGGACTTTAATCAAAATCATGTTGCGCTTGCGTATCATCGTTTGATGACATTTATGGGGCGTGATCAAAATGTCGATTCTGGTTTACAAATATCACAACTAGATTTTACAACGCTATATCCAATCTACTACTTTTCACTTGAACATTTATATTTATTCAGACAATCCGTTGTTGACATACACGTACGAGCTGTCGTAACCCGAGGAGCTATCGTCGAATACAGAGCAATCGCGGTTATACTCAGCGATAAAACGATGCTACATGAAGGTGTTGGTGGTCGCATGAGAGTCGTTAATGCCCCAGTCGAAAACATGTAATTGTCAATTTAAAAATCATAATAATAATTATAAATGTAATATCATCATGTTTGTGTCAGTCTGACTCCTGGTCTGATTAAAAAACTACAATCAGTATCAAAAGAAAACTGTGGCATAAAAATATCGCTGAAAAAAGAACAAATCACAGGTGGTTCAAATAAACTATCACTGACAGAACGTCAACTTAAACACTTCAACGACGCTAAGCAATCAAAGACCGGCATACGACTTAGTCTTTCTGCGGGTGCCATTAAGGACATCGCTAAGACGAGTGGTATATTTCCACTTTTCGCAGCTATACCAGCGTTAATAGCCGCTGCATCCCCAGCTGTTGCAAAAGTAGCTGCACTTGGTGCTGTTGGAACCTCTGCTGGAATGGCATTAAAGAAAGCAACCCGAAAAGGAATTATGCACGCAGAAAGCTTTTAAAAAAAAGATCATGGGCACAACAACAGCGGTCTAAGATTGCCAGGAACGATACCTCGTTGATTCTTCCAATGTCCAATTTTGATTTACTTGATGCTGCTACCCAGCTAAACTAAAAAAAATAAAAACTTCAGAGGTGTTTTTATGCGTGATCAATTACCGCGTAAACCAAACCGCGTTGAAACTGGTATTATTAATCTCGATGACTCCACCAACACAGGTACACATTGGGTTGCATACGCGATTGATCCACGTGGAATTGTTTATTTTGATTCGTACGGGTTAGCACCACCAAAAGAATTTATCGAATACGTGAGCACAGTACGAGGTACTGCGATGCAAATTCCAATCTGGTATTCAACGTTACCAACACAAAAAAATAACCGACCCACCAATATGTGGCAGAGAAGCACTTGCTGTACTTGACACGATTTCAAAATCATCAGTGCCACCTCATAAAGTTGTGCACGAGTACATCGTTAGCCAGCATCTATCGTTTTAAACAAATATTATATTATATTGTATAATGGTAGATATTTACGGAAGATCAGCTCGAGCTAAAACTCAACAAACACCATGCAAAGACTTAATTAAACGAGTAACAAAACATATCAATGATGAATTATCTGACCTGCTCAATCTTGCCAACGTTGATTCTGGTGAACTTGTAGTGTTTCAAAACCGTGAAGGAAAATTGATGACGAGTAATATTTCAATCAGCGATAGGATTGTTCGTGCTGCTCAAGGAACACGGGAAGGCAGCACAGCTTTGTATGACCGTAACGGTAAACTTGTTCCTAGTGTTGTTACTCCGTCGTCGATCCGAGATAGTATATCCCAACGAGTTTTAAAAACCGGTGATATGATGACTGGCTTTCTCAACATGAACAACAATAAAATTACCAAAGTTGGAGAACCTACTGGTGATTTTGACGCTGCAACAAAAAAGTACGTCGACGATACCAACATCCCAATGACAACTTCAATGGAATGACCGCATTTAAAACTGAATTTTTTGATCATGTACAAACGTTTCTGAATTTTCGTAAAAACATAAACAAAACCATTAGTAATGTCTTTGGAAGTCAACCAACCGTTGACATAAAACTCGCCGACGTTAACGCGAGACTCAACGATATCATCAGTGGAATTCTGATATCGTTCAAAAAACTAACTCGTTAAAATTCCTCACGCGCAGATCAACAATATCATATACACAGTATCATCAGGATCATCAACATGGACACCGCGCAATAACACTATCAAACATACTGTTACGTATCGGCTCGTTTAAAGTAACACAAAGAACAGAGTGACTACAACAAGCTTTGTAAATTTTAACAAAAAAAAAATTATTTCCCTAGAAAACACGATGAAAAAGTAAAAATATGAAACAAGACTTACGATTTATGAAGAAGATCCTAAAATGTGTCCTAAAATTGTGAAAAACATAAGTCCTGTGAATAAACAGTTCTGAATTGAAGTCTGAATCTCAATTCCGTTCCAAGATGGCGGATGACGACGTCAGACGAAGGTTTTACACAAGTGTCCAGAATTTTCACTGTGAATCACAAATTGTATTGTTCAGTTCCAATTTAGAATTAATTTCAGCAAATGTCTTTGTCCAAAGCCAGTTGTGTAGTTCTCCAGGGAAAATAATTATTATTTAAAAGGTAGATGAGATACAGCTATCATCAATAACAAAACCCATGTTATTCTTCATACGTACGAACGAACAATTCTTTCCAGCACAAACGAATAATGGCATTTTCATATTAAAGATATCCCGGAGCGAGGTCTTACTTGTTTGTATCATCCTGGGCAACTGAGCACAAGAGATATCATTAATAATTTTACTAATTAATTATTAGAAATAAATATAGATTCAATTATTCCATATGATGCCTTTTATGACGAGTTGACAAAAATAATGTGGATTTACAACGAGGCATTAGAACCGGATTGTTCGCAAAATTCACAAACTTGATTTAAAATCTTAATTTAAAATAATAATAATGTTGTCAACGATAGAACTGCTGCAACATATTGCCGCCAATACAGCTCTGCAAAAAAACAACAATTATATCAGCCAGTTGAACTAATCCTGAATTTAGTGTTGTTTTTCCAACTGCAATTCCAGCGAGCGAAAAAGCACTAGCACAATTGCGAGTTTATTACAGCTGGCCAAATTTCAGATCAAAATCATTCGGTGGTCTCCCCGCTAATAACTTGATGGTGTTCGCGAATAAAAATCGCGACGATGGAACTCCAGATTGGCAGTAGTCAGTACACCTAAGGGCAGATATCAAATATAACAGATCAATGAGGAATTCAAGCGCAGAATTAAATCTATCACTGGAAAGGATTCCAAGATAGCTATCACGGTTCGCGAACCAACGCTGTCATCAACGATTGAAATTTCTACGCCAGATTACGCCGTAGATATTTATCAATCTTCGATCAGATCTGTGTTAGGATGGCCTGAGATTGAACCGGTTTATCAAAGACTACCAGAACCGACCAAGGATGAATTTCTTACAACTGAAATTTTTTTAATAAAAATTCCAAAATATTGACAAAGTTATCCACTGATATTTAATCTCGATGAAAATTATTTTATTATCGGTGGTGAAAAAATTCCTAATTTAGGTACTTATTTGTATAAATTTCAGTACAATGATAAAATTATCCACGTGGATTGGATTCGATTACTCGGCGATGCACTTATATCTGAATTTTATAAAATATATGATGATCTACCGATGATACAAAGCAGCAATTTATCGAGGTTATCAAGCAGCTAAATAAGGTCAGGTCAGATATATATTACATCAACAGGGTTATAATCGAAAATATAAAAATTCGACGACGATCTTAAAAAAAAATATCAACAAAATTACCGGGTTAATTTTAACGATCCAAATTTAATTTTACCAGAATTTCGTATTACCGAGCTAAAATTTCCAGATAAAACACTTATAAATAAAATCTTTCCACAAATTCTTAAATCAAGGGAAACAATAAATCCGCCAGCAGGTATTCTCAGATACAACAACGATCCATACGGTGGAGGTCGTCATGTCTCGCCTGGAATTGTAAATATAACATCGACGATCGCAGCCAATCTAGTATGTGACGCCATCGATGGAAGATATCAAGTAGATTTACAAAACTCCAATCAAGCTCAGCAAGGATACCTTTTATACACATTTACCCCTCAAGTCCCCCCCCCCAGGGTATTTAATTTTATCAGAACCAATCAACGTTGTTTATCTGCTTGTGCATAATCCACTGTTATCAAGGATACATTTTAAGCTTACTGATCAGTCTGGACACCTTTTGGATTTACGCGAAGATCACTGGACATAAATCTGTATGTGAGATCGTAGAAAAATAAAATTTGTCAAATAAATTTGAATAAATCTGAAATTCTAACTAAATTTCGTAATTTGAAGGGTAAGTTAGTACTAAAAAACAGAAGTTCCGATTAAAATCTAAAAATCGGATAGGTATAATGGTACTAAAAAAATCAAAATTCCAAGAAATTTCAGTGAAATTATCTGATTTATTTTAAAATCTAACAAATAAATTTATTAATAATAAAAATAAATTTGAATAAATCTGAATTTTTACTGAAATTCTAACTAAATTTCATAATTTGACGGGTAAGTTAATACTTTAAAAAAATCAAAATTCGAGGAAATTCTGAAAAATCGGATGGGTAAGTTACCCGATTAAAATAAAACATTTGACTGAATTTCACAATCTGATGGGCGGATTACCCGATTAATTTTAAAATCTGAATAAATCTAAATAAATAAATCTTTATTAATAAAAAAATAATTTTGAATAAATCTGTATTTTAGCTGGTACCACGACCGTTGGTTTAGTTGTCACTACATTCACTTTCACTAGAGTAACACTCGTCGCTATCTTTCGCCAGTAACTCTTCCGCGGCTTTACTCGCTGTCATAATCTCGTTCAGTTGTCTTATACGAGCATTTACTCGTGTTTTTTTTTTCGTATTCGTGAGATAATTCTGATTTAATTTTTTCGATTAAGCGTGAAAGAGGAACAAATAATTTTACTGAGCATCTGTAACTGCCGCGAGCGACTGTAACATTGCCTGCTGAATCAATTTTAGGAATCTGTAATCGGCTAGTAGTGTATATCTGTTCTCGGATTTTCGAAATTGTAATGATTCAAAATCACATCACACATAATATTTTCAGGATTAAGTTCATCAGAAAATTTTATACCGTCATGTTGTAATTGCTTAATAGCAACAATAACAGCATTAATATTTTCTTGATTCATTATATAATAATATTCATTTAAAATAAAAATAATTCTGAATCAGAATAATAAAAAAATCTGAATCAGAATTAATATAATAATAAAATACAAATATTTCTGAATCAGAATTAATATAATAATAAAAATAAAAATCTGAATCAGAATTAATAAAAATAAAATAAACATATGAAACAGAATTAATAAAAAATATATCAAATATTTATGAATCAGAATTAATATGATAATAAAAATAAAAGTAAAAATCTGAATTAATATAATAATAAAAATAAAATAAAAATCAGAATCAGAATTAATATAATAATAAAAATAAAAATAAAAATCTGAATTAATATAAAAATAAAAATAAAAATAAAAATCTGAATCAGAATTAATACAATAAAAAAAAATAAAATAAAAATCAGAACTAATATAATAATAAAATCAAAATCTGAATCAGAATTAATATAATAATAAAATAAAATAAAAATCTGAATTAATATAATAATAAAAAAATAAAATAAAAATCTAAAAAATTAATATAATAATAACAATAAAAATAAAATTCTGAATCAGAATTAATAGAATAATAAAAATAAAATAAAAATCTAAAAAATTAATATAATAATAACAATAAAATAGAAATCTGAATTAATATAATAATAAAAATAAAATAAAAATCTGAATCAGAATTAACATAATAATAAAAATAAAATAAAGAAAAAATAAACAGCAGCAGTGACAGTCGGTCTACCATTCCACGGGGTCCCTTCATTGCAAGGAAAGCTCATGAGGTCCTAGGGTTTTTGGGTCTCTTCGTTGTTGACCCTAGCTTTTTTTTTGGGGGGGGGGGTCTTTTCGTTGATGACTCTAGTTGGGTGGACCCTAGTGTAAAGGCCTCTCCAATGGCCCACAGGCACCTCATGATACTTTTTCTTTTGGCGACGTTCTTTTTGAACATCCTTGTGGGGGGTAAACCCTTCAGTGAGGTCACAAGTTCAAGGAGCTTACATCACCCTACTGTTTATTTTTGAGGGGCTCTATAGACACACTCCCCAGCAAATTCCTAATGTGCGAAACTAAATATTAGGAATTCAGAGAGCTGTCTAGGTATTTCAATTTCATGTATACTCCCCCCAAATCAAACCCCGGAGTGAGTGCAACACATCACCCACCACGTTATTCGACGTGGTGAGAAAGTGTACATGAAATTTCTTAGGGCAGAACCCCCCACTATTCTCGAAAAATCTGGCATCATACCGCCCCTTCGACAATGTGTCTGCCATAGGAATCAAACTCCAGGCCTCAGTATCAGAATCCAACATTCTTAACACTGTACCACGGTCCCATTCTTGCAAATATACGTTTCGAAGTGACTACGTGAACTGCAGTGGGATTTCACATATATTTCAACTTACGTGAATTCATTTTAATTTCACATACAGTTTAACTGACGTGAATTTATTTTAGTTTCACACAGAGGATTTATTTTAATTTCACACACATTTTAACTGAATACAACGTGGACATAAAATACCGCCGGATGTATTGGAAACAGACGTTGTGTGACTGTAAGATCTAAAAATAACCTAAGTGGAATTTCACACAGACATATACACACACACTTAACTTAATGAATTTGCACGCAAAATAATCTGAATTTATAAACCCTCCCAATGATATTATGGTGTAGCATAGCCAACAAAACAGAGTTAAAATACAACTTATGGAGGGTAAATATCCTTCAAATCACTGACTAAAGACCCAAAAAAAACAAAACAAGAATCGCTTCAGTAATGTAATGTCACCCAGTAACAAGCGAGACAACTGCGCAGTTATTCTATCAGCGATGACAGAGTTATCTCGCTTAATCATTAAGCAGTTGACGCGTACTGAAATGTGATTCGCTGTTCAAAAATGCCGATTTTCTTATATTATCTGCGAAATACTGCAACGAACGCGGGGTAAAATCAAAATATTTAGCAGCTGCATTTATTGATGGAAATATTATTTCTTTGCCACTCTCTACATTTGTAGATGTAGCAGTTCTCTTTCCAACCATTTTGTGCATACCCGTCTCATCAAGTCTACAATTTTGCTTTTGGGTAATGGCTTGCAAATTCGATAAAGAATTATTTTCCGATTTCGATCAATATGATCGATCACAAGGTCGTTTTCGATCAGTCCATGAAAACATTCGAACACGAATCTATGAGATAAATATCTTTTTTTCCCCACCATTAAATCTGAGATAACCAGTATTATCAACAACACCGACTAGGTTTTTCCGTCGACAGTGTCTGCTTACACCATCACGAGATGCTTCATAATTCTTGATGATGGGGTGTTTTACAAATTCATTTTGCTCCATTTATATACTAATTTTATTTGTCTAAATTGTTATTTTGAAAACCTGGTGAGATGGTCTTCGGCGGTTTTTATGGAGACTCAACATTTCTTTATCATAATATCGTTTCAACTCTATATTTTTTTACCACCGCGTTGCACACATAACCGTGTTTCTCTTCTGAATCCAACACCACACCGTAAACATGATTTTGGTCCTAGACTTCCACGCCGAAAACTTTGCATGTGATAGCCACATAATTCGTTTACGCATGCGCGGTTACAAGGAGTTGTAAATCCTATCATTAACCAAAATGCATTTATTATTTGCTTGTATATATATATATATATATATATATATATATATATATATATATATATATATATATATATATATATAATTAAAGTTTAATTAAACACATATTTGCCTTAATTATAATATGGAGGAAATCACGAGATTATCTGCAATTAAGCCTTCTAGACCTTGGTTTGATCTTGACAAGCTGTTGGAATCTAAATTTAGTTTTTCGATTTAAGATTTGGCGCTGATGAACAAGGATATAACTGATCGTATCAACGAAGCCAAGAAGGAATTTCGCGACGATGGTGCAGCTCATACGTGGTCAACATTTAATACTAGAAATGTTATCGATGCTACAATGAATGACGAGCGAGGAAGGAAAATTATTATCTACCTCGATGATCAGCGATATATTATTCTAATAAAATTTATTGTGCAGACAGACGACGCAGTTTGGATTATCCGTGACAAACGTGACCCTGTCCGCGTGACCGTTTGAAGTAGCATCGTCAGGTTGAATATAAATTCCAAACCAGGTATGCTGATCAGCATTGACAAACCATATTACGAACTAGAGTACCCTGTGAATGCAGTTGTTTATGCGTTATATCCGCTAAATGATAAACCCAACGTCGATGATCTTGCGCCGATGAAACTGTCAAGGATAAATTGTGTAGCTGAGCGAGTTACAGAACATTTTGCTGCAGCGATGCGTGGAAATGGTTTAACGGATTTCGGCGTGAAAAAATAAACACGTGGGCAGAAAAAGTTAAAGATACCGGAGCGTCTATCGGCGACGTTGCTGAACTAGGAAAAAAAAATAAGATTTCGGATTACGATGAAGACATTAACCGGAGAGATTTTATACCCGCCGAAATACACAAAAAATGAAACTCCGATAACAATCGTTGATCATAACGCGCATGCATGGACGTCAGCGGTGATGACATTTCCACGAAACAGCGCAGTTAAAGTTTACAACGACGTTATGTTTGATTTTATCAACGATATCAGTAAGAGTGACCCTGTATCTGTTTGGCTGTTTCGAAGTTCCGATGATGAAAATTACGATCAGTTTGTAAGGCCTAGCGGACAAAATTTATCGTGCAGAATTGTGAAAAATCTTGCGCTGAAATACACGAACGATGATAATGTTATCTAACAATTACTGAATAACTGTTTACCGTTCCATCAGTTGCTGCTCACTTTGCTCAGGAGAAAAATTCTTGGAAACCTACAAGATCGGAATTTCTCGTTGATGTCCAACGTTGTTGCTGTTGTTGTAGGGTTTAACGCCATTTTTCAGCACACGATAGGCTATACATGGCGGCCAGTATTAATGGTAGCGGAAGAACCCTGGAAAACCCCGGAAAGAACCACCGACCCACGAGAAGCTACTGGAAAGTTTTCTCACATACCCACATTGGCCGAATCCGAGACTCGAACCCAAGCAGACAGAGGTGAGATGGCAGTGATCCATAACGGATAGCGCTTTAGACCACTCGGCCACTCGGGGCCCCGATGTCCAACGTAGTTGTATCGAATACGGACACGGCGGCTTATGGAATACTAAATACAATTACAACGACGTTGTATCCGTTGACATGGTAGCGTGTTATCCTGGAAGTTTTCTTGGATACGGAGAGTGTTCTGAATACTTTAAAAGATTTGGTCATCCAACACACGAGATGACAAGAGCTGCAATAAATGGACCTTTGCCAGATTTTGATCTGACTGGATTCGCCTGCGTGGATTCATTTGAATTTGCACGAGATCTTCATCCGATTGTTTATGCGTGGTTTAGAAGACATTTCTGTGAAAAAAATTGGGTGTCTATTGTATTGTTATGGTATATGATTGACGTAAAAATATTAATATCGTTGGTTGTAAGTGGCGCAATAATATCGTATCGGTCGCAGAAACAAGTTTGGTTGCCACAACCAAAAATAAGTTTGATGCAGAAAAAGATATCAATGCAAAATTTCCTAATCTTGACGAGGATGAAGTTGTTAAACTTATTAATGTTGTATCCGGATACAGCAAAGAAAATAATGAAAAAGTTTCAAAAGATCTCGGCAGAAAAATAATTGGTAAGTTTACTCAGGGTGGTGCGTATGATCATAAACGAACGTGTACCAGGTTGATCATGAACGATGCAAAACTCGATTTTATAATTGCTAATACAACGGAGAGAAATATGTTTATAAACCGAAATGATGTTTATTTATCGAACGGAACTAAATTAGGTACAATTGTGAGTTACACCGATGGCGAGTCGCCGCAATTTACTCATTTAAGATCTTCGAAGCTCGCGTACGTTTCAATAAACTTATTATCGATGATAAACAGATTTGTTGATACCGCGGTTAGAGTTGCCACGGATTCATTTTATATAAATAAAAAGTATTTAGATTCGCTAGGTGAATTACTTGGCACTGGTGAATGGGGATCATGGAGAATAAAACACGAAAACATATTTAGTTATTCTGAATCTGCCGACGTTGAAATTAAGTAAAAGTATTACAAGAATAACAATCAAATACCAACATCGACAGCGCCATCTGTGTTTGATCCGTTATCCAGGCATAAAACCGTATACGTAAATGGATGTGGTGGTTCTGGTAAAACAACACGCGCGATTGAATTATTTCGGAATTTTTATATGGTTGTGCTGACGCACACACACAGACTCGCCAGAGAAATGAACGAACGAGGGGTGAAATCTCTTAAAAAAATTAATCAGACTGCAGCCAGATAGAATACAATGTGAAATAATGCGTGGAGTAATTCCAGAGACGTACATGAATGATTTTTGGAATTTATGGAGGCCAGTTGATTTGATAGTTGCAAGTAGAAAGATAGTTCGTGATACACTTCAAGAGAAATTATTTCTGCTACACAAGGAAAGATTTTGAAATCTACCTGTAGCATTATGTTATCGCCCAGCAGATACTCGACTGTAGAATATTGAAGTTGAAATTCCGGGTGGTGGTAAACAAAATCTTGTACTAAATGATATTGTCGCAGTTCCTGTCAGTGCTGTCACTAGCGCGTTGAGCATGAGTAAAACTCCATGGACGTTAGGATACGCTATAACGAGTCATTCATCACAAGGATTAACTATCTCGGATACAAATATTTGGATTATTGATGATCGGATCGAGTGGTCAAAGTTAGTTTATCTCGCGGTGTCTCGAGTCAGAAGAATATCTCAGCTGCACAGGGTTATTATGGATTGCGTAATAACCGAAGAAATCACTGATGATGTAAACGATGAAGTTGTCAAGAAAAATTTATCTGGGTATCGACAATCTGACAAAAAATAACAAAAACCGCGATTTTGATCTCGACGTTGAATTCATCATGACACTGAAACAACGACAGAATAATCACTGTACAAGTTGTAACTGTAATATGTTGTGGCAGTATTCGAATAATAATCCAAGACAGTTTACCGTAGATAGAATTAATAGTAGTCTTGGTCACACACGCGAAAATGTGATGCTGACCTGTCTTGAATGTAATCGACGTAGGGGTGCCAGTTTATAGAAGTGAACGCGGTGGTAATTGTGTCTTCAGGAATTACTTGTAATTGTTCGCGTACAAATCCACGTTGAGGAGCACTTGAATCTAGTCTATAGATTGCAGGTCTACCTGTGGATCTAACCACGCCGGAAATTTTATGTGTGGTCACACTCCAGATAGGATCAGTTGCTTTTTTTCTACCCCCTTCGAGTTCACCGGGTCCATATAAATATCTGACAGTCACATTACCTAACACTGGCTGTTTTGAAAAGTCACGTCGTTGTACAGGTATATGTTTCTTTGTAATCGCGACGGTGGGTTTCTTCGAAGTTGCAAGAGTAATTTCATTATTTAACGCAGCTATCACATTTGGTAATCTTGCAACCCATTTGTGAGATCTCGTATCTGTCTGAATTATTTCCTTAGCATACTGGTATCCAAATAATCTCTCAGCAAGTGTTCGATTAAGTCATTCAACAATTGCCTGATCACGATGAATGTGGTATGTCCTCGTCTGATTTTGACATTATGTTGCTTCATCAACGATGTTACTGCACCAAGAAATTCTTTGCCAGGATCAACCTGTAATAGCTGTGGCCATTGGAAGGGTCCTCGTTGATAAATTCGTTCAAACGCAGATGCAACTTCAGTTGCTGTCTTTGTTGATAGCGGTTCTGCTTCTTTATATCTACTTGCAACATCAATGACAGTTAACGCGTATTTGTATGTGCGTGATCGACGTCTACCAATTTTAATAGTATCGTGCGGTAAAAACAAAATATCTGCTTGATGAACTTCATTGGGAACGCTGACATCAAAATACGCATACTGAATTTTTTTTAGGTGGATGTAAATAGATTTGCCATATTGCCTGTCGTGCTAACCAATTTGCAGCAACAACACGTGAGACTTTTGCTGCTTCAGCAAGTTTACTAATCACTGCTCTGCCTCACCAATATCCTCTTGCACTACAATAAACAGATTCCATTATTATGATAATAATCAGTTGATTAATTACCAGCCCTAGCATAAGTTTACCTTACATCACAGATTTTACTAGGAAGCTAGCAAGTTTTTCTCTGAGAGATTTATTAGGTATAGAATTTAATGCATGAATCAACTTCACATCTGCGAGGTGCCATTGTTGTAAATCTTTGCTTTTATATGCAACATCATGAATATGACACGCTGGATCAATTGCATTTATTGGATACTCTCCAGGTTTTGGTTGGTCTTGGTTATCGAGTCGAATATCAAGATGAGTTCCAGGACCACAGTAATTATACCCAGGCAGATGTTTCTCACTAGGGTACTTTGCCCATGGAGTTCCTGGTAATTTTCCCAGCTAAGTAGCAATATCTCCACCGGTTTTTGTTTTTGATGAAATAAATCTAAATTTTTTTGTGCCACATCACTCACATTTACCTGTAAGAGCACGTTTTTTAATTTTAATTGTCTCTGTAGTTAATCCACTGGTTGGCGTGCGTGCTCTACATTGAACAC